>JAQFZN010001141.1:0-18345 GCA_034687075.1 Geophilus carpophagus | reverse complement strand
TTACAATGTTGGAAATATCACATACCAATTAATTTACTTCTCTTTTCCACTTTGTAAATTTATTTTTATTTCCAGTGATGTAAATTCGAAGAAATCTCTAATGAATATTTTTTTTTGAAGAAACAAAATTTTACTATTGGCGAACCAATTTTACCAGTAAGTGATTCAATATTTGACCAATTTTTTATATTTCAAAATTTCAAAAAAAATTTACATGTTGTGGAAATCGGTTAATATAAACAAATATTCTGGTATAGTCAAATTGCCATATAATTGACTCTTTTATTTCAATCTTTTCCTAAATGGTGATTTCAAATAATTGCTTTAAAAATGTAAGAAATATGGTTGTTTACATTTCTTTTAATATTAAAAGTAGGATAACAAAAAATTCGTATTTCGATCTGTTTTGCGATTTTCACTAATGTATGTAGAAATTACAGCTCACGATAAATTTCACAATGAATATATTTATAACAATAGAAACAGTTCAAAGATGAACCAGTCAAAGAAAAAATAAGTCAAATTGTTTATTCTTTTAACAATTTACGGTGAGCAAATTACTCAAAACTACGTAAAATTTAATAACTCATCTATTTACAGGATAATAATGAAAAAGAATATTTCACTTGCTGATTGTTTGTCTCATTTAAGAACAAAAGTATTACATTATTTTCATATTTTATTTTGACAAATAAATTTTAAGCAATTAATTAAATTTCAGAAAACTGACATTATTAGACTATCTGCTGGAATGAATCCGGAACGTATTTTTCAGTATGATTATGTTGTATGGCCGCTAAAAAAATATGTAATAGCATTTGCAATTAGAAAAGATAGTGAAAAACGTAATGAATTACTTTGGATGACGTACATGCAACCATTTTCCATTGACCTTTGGATGTGCATTTGCATTACATACTTTGTCATGGCCTTGTTTATAGTTGTAAGTAAACTATACGTAAAGAAAACATATTCCGCTTCGGGTAAACCACATTATTTTTTGCATTTATTAATTTTTTTACTCATTTTTAATTCACTAAAATTATTAGATTCTAAAGTGAAAAAGTTGGAGCATTTAATTTATGCTATTACTCAATTACAAAACATCTTTGTAATGATGATCATTTTTAGTTACAATGGCAATTTGTACGCATCATTAACTGTAACTTCAACTCGTGCTCGGTACGAAAACATTCACGATTTACTTTCAGATGAAAAAGTTCGTTTATATGCTGACGGACATGCATTTGCGTATCAAGTCATAAAGGTAGTGCAATGATAATATTGATGATCACATTTTAATCGAAATATATTCCTTAATTTATAGAGTGCTCGTATGGATCTTACGCGCCAAATGTGGCAAAGAATGAAGAAAAGTGCAAATAATGGAAGCTTTTCATCATATTCGGAAATACTTGTAAAGCTTCTGCATTCAAGTCATAATAATGCATTCATTAGTACAAATAGCCTTTTACAAGATCTGTTTGGAGAAAATTGTGCTATCAGTATCATCACAATACCTCAAATTACTTTAGGTGGAGGATATATAATACTTAGAAAAAACTCAAAATATTTGGATGTTTTTAGTCAAAAGTAATAAGAAAAACAAATTTGCAATTTAAAATTTTTAAATCAAATGGCCATTACTTAAAGATTTTATACAATATTTATATATATTAGAAACCTAAAAGATGTTATCTATTTTCAGAATGTTAAAGTTAAAAGAAAATGGAATCCTAAACAGAATAGAAGTAAAATATAAAGTAGTGGTGTGTAAAACAAGAAATCTCTCACTCAAGCCAGTTACTATTTACCACACAATTGCAGCTTTTGCTGTGTATATTGGTGGTATTGTATCATCAGTTTTAGTACTAAGTTCAGAATTGTTTTATTGTAAAAGTATGTAAAATTAATTGTGGCTACAGTAAATAACTCCTTACAAAAAATATCATAAATTCTCAACATAAAATTACCTCAATCATAGCTGCAAGTACTTAACCCTCAGAAGACTGACACATGTGACTAGAGTCACAAGCTCCAGTTGTAAATAAAAAATAAAAATGTTAAATTTCCAGCTTAATGCTTTTGTTATTTTTCTTTCAAATTTTTGTTTAGTTAGAGTGTCTTAAATAACAAATTCCAGAACTTGTTTTCCTTGTGGTTGAAAGTGACATCTACGTAGAAACTACTGTTTTCATTTCGTTATGTGCCATATTCTTGTGGATGATCAGGACATATACAATCATTTTGCAAGTCAACTAACATTAACAAAAAACATACATCCCAAAATTTCTGTAAGTTCATTAAGTGAATTGCTTTTTATAACACATTCTCTTGATACATGGATTATTTCACCAGTTGTGCTTAAAGTCTTAGTAAACAACTTTTCATTACAAATAGAAATAGATTCTGCTGTTTCAGATTCACTATTAGTGCACAGAATTTTTCCTCTCTGCTCTGAATTTCATTGCATTTAACCCTCAATGCTTATGGAGGTTCATATTTGCAATTATTGGATTATTTTAGTGTTAATGTGTTCTACAATAATCACCATTCAATTTTAATACAACATGTTATTGAAAATGATTCTCTATCTTTTACGATCGCTTCTCACTCTATCCGACATTTGGGTGACAGACAGAGATGGGGGTCGATGCATAATAAAGAACAACACATGAAAATAGTTAAGTTTGATAAACCTTTATTTACCGTGGCCTTCTCCTACAACCAATGTTTATCTGAAGCTTGCTGCAAGCAAGTCAGCATCGCTCTGAAAAGGGTCCGAGGCTATGTAATCATAACCAATCAGAGGTTTCCCTCCAATTAGCCACCATCTTAGTTACATTACCTGGAAACAGGGAAGAGTCTTGGTTTAGACCTTGACCTGAAAAAGTTGCACTTCAGCTCTCTTAGGTTATGAACATCTGACATCCTTGCCCAAGATGCAGAGGCCAAACCAAGGTAAAAGCAGTCTTGTTTCTTGGGCACAGGCCTGCCGGATGATTATGACAGGTACTTGAGCAAATTTGAACCCTGTATTCAATGCAGGGCAAGATCCTAGTTAAACCAACTGACTTGTCAGCAGCATGCTTCAGATGTGAATAAGTTATGAGAGAAAGTTGCAGTTAAATAAAGATTAACTGAACTTAACTATTTCTTATGTCTTGTCTTTATTACATTTTATCCCCTTGTCTTTCTATGACACTTAAATCTTGTGGTTACCATAAATACCCACGTATAAGACGCACTTTTTTTTTTAAAAAATTTGGCCTAAAACTGAGGTGCGTCTTATACATGGATACTTATTTTTTAAACTAATAATATGTATATATATTAATATATATGTGTAGATTAACATATAAAATATATAAAACCTATAAACAGGTACATGGATTTTTCCATTGTTTTTAGGTTAAAAAATCAACTGCATCTTATACATGTTATCATCCTATACGCAGGTATTTACGGTAAGCGAAAGGCAGTTATATTTGGGGTCTGTTCTTATAATTTTGAATCTGACATAATTAATTTTGTTATGATTGCCTTTCGCTTCTCCAAAGTTTGGGCGTTGGAACAGTTGAGGGGACAGAGCATAATAAAGAACGAGGCATAAGAAATAGATAAGTTTGCCTTCTCTCATAGCTTATTTGCATCTGAAGCATGCTGCTGACAAGTCAACATTGCTCTGAAACTCCAATTGAGCCCAATCTAGATGTAGTTTTCATCATTCATTTCTTTTGTATTTTTCACATTTTGATCACTTGCCACTTTTGAGTGGCTGCTGATCCTGTGCTGAACATTGATTTATTTCAAGTTGGAATAAATCTGCTGTGCTTTTAATCAAACCAAGATGTCTTTTGCTTTTATTGTTTTTACATCACCTCTACATGGTAGTAGAGGATGAAATACAATAGATTTAATTTGTGCAGTTGTATGCAAGTGAAAAACCAAATTTTAGATGTGTGAGTCTGTTAAAAGCAATGAAAAAGGAATAGTATGTTGATTTGATCCATAATGAACCATGCCCAAAACAAGTACCAGCCAGTACCATGCTCAGTCATGTCTCAACATAGTCAATTGATGAATTTTGATGCAAGAAACTTCAAAAACAGACTTAAATCTTGTAAAGTATTAGTTTTAGTTGTAAATTTGGATTGCCTAAAAAACTTATTTTTTTTATTCAGAAACAATAATACAAATAATATAATAGTAAAGTTCAAAGGGTTGATACAAAAATAGTTGATTTTGGCATTCAGCAAGTTTTAGCTAAACTGGTACACTTAAGGATCACAACACGCAGGTTTACATACCCAAGAACTTATACTTTAGTCATCTCATTGGTTAGGGGGAAAGGGTATGATGTATTTGTTGATACGTTCGTTGATACGTTCGTTTTACGTACCAACAAAACCTAACTAAGATATATACTATTTTTTGCTAGGTGGCCATATTTTGCCAGTGTAATCTGTATTGAAAAGTTTGCAATGTTCCAGCGCTTTTATGAATATTTTTCAACATTTTCGATTCATTGAGCTAATTAATAACTATTTTTATTGATTTAAACATTTCTTTAAAGAAATAATTTAGTATGAAGCGTAATTTTGTTTTAGTTTAATAGCTTTTTGATTGATTCACGTTTCAGAAAGTTATCGACTGTAAGTTTTAACAAGTCATCAAGCAGGCGAAGTTTTGTATTATGAACTAGAACGATTTTATTGAGTTAAATTTGTATGCTTCTTTATTTCTTGTAAATGTTTTTATTTCTAATATTTTACAAGGTTTTATTTAGTGTGAAAAAGTATTACTTGTTATATTTTGGAAGGCAAATTAATTTTTTTGAAGTTGATTACTCAGATGCAGTAATATAAGCCTGTTTCACCTTTTGAGATTGCCTGACAGCTTACTCCTTTTTGCTGGGCATTATTTTTTCGATTTTCTGAGCATTTTTTTTTTTATATGTGAATACATGGTCTTGGGTGCCACGTTGAAATAATTCAAAAAAAATAATTATTTAATGAGAAATAAATTATTTTCCAGTTGCAATTTTACTAAAAATATTAATTCTTTAAAATCTTAATTTCTTGCTTGATTTTTTTAAATAAAGATATTTTTCAAACTATATAGCATATGCTGAATCCATTTCCTTACTTAGAAATGGAAAACACTTAAAAAATAAAAAGTTAATTTTTTATTAACTTCACCCTTCCATCAGAGAATTAAAGGATTAAGGGAGGAAGAACAAAGAATTAACTTTATTTAAATTATATTTATTATTTAAAAGTGATGGGCAGATTGCAGTGAACTTTATTATTCTGTTGTTTATTTTCTACCACTGTTTTCAAATTTATCGTAAAAAACTGAACAATAAACTTAATGATATTAATAAATGAGCGGTTTATGTGTTCATTTGTAAGTTTGTTTTTTATTTTAAAATAATTTTACACCTACAATGACTTGACAATGAAACGTACAAAACAAATTTTATGCAACAAGGATTATGTTTAACTTGATTATCAATTATTCTTACAAGTTTGCTATTTGACAAAAATAATCGTTTCCTTCGTTCTTTAATCTAAATTTAACACAGTAAAAAGTGTCATTATGGAAGATAAATTGTGCAGAGACCCATTTGGTTACGCTGTTAAAAAACTGAGAGAAATGCATAACAACAAAATTTATACTGACTTTATATTGGAATGTCAAGGCTGGTGCATTCATGCCCATAGATGTGTGCTTATGGCAGCCAGTCAATTTTTTATAATTTACTCAGTAGTAATATAATCGATGATAATTGAATCAATTCCTGTATCTCCATAGTAACTAGTTTTTATAGTAAAATTCAATCAAGTTTACAAAACGATATATACAACTCATTCAAAAAGTGCTCGAATTGTGTAAACACATGCATGAAGAATTACTCATTGATTACTATATAAATTCATTGCTTAACAAGACGACAATAGAAAACTGGGGCTTAATTCAGATTAACGCCCATTGACTGGGCGAACGATTTTTGCCCAACAAGGCCATTTCTTACCTTCTGAACACGATGGCATGTTCAAAAATTGCGAAAAACAACTATTTCTCCTTCAAAACGAGTATTAAAGTTGTCAATTGCAGGCTGGTGTGCCTGCGATCCGCCATTGATGTTGCTGCACTACTGCTGATCGACGCCACCTAGTAACAGTTTGACAACCATAAACATAAACAAAGTGACAAAATAAAGCTAAATTTTTTGAGGGTTTTTTCTTTGGTTCTTTTTCTTTTCCCCCCCTTTAGGATGTACATGTTTGGGGTTTCTCAGCTGCGGAGCGTAGCGAAGCTGCTGAGTGGTTTAGCTGGTTTTGTGGGAATTGACAAGGGGATTTTGAGTTCTAATTTTAAAATTGCAATTTTATGGTTGTTAAAACTGTCACTAGATGGTGCCGATCAGCAGCGGTTCAGCGACAGCAATGGCGGATCGCAGGCACATGCAGCCTGCAATTGACAATTTTAATGCTCGTTTTGAAGGAGAAATAGCCGTTTTTTGGAGGTTTTGAACACACCATCTATTATAATGTAACTTTCTTTAATTATTATATAACAAAATGTTTTTTAGTGGTACAAAAGAGGAGATTTGATTAGTTATGTACTTTTGAATATTTGTAATCGATGCAATTGTAAACATCTAATCCTGTAGCCATCAATAAATTATTTAAAGTAAGTAATTCAGTAGATTTCTGAAAAATCTCTTTCTTGACTCCACCACTAGAGGACTACTGTCAATCGAGGTGGAGTTAAAGAATTGAGATAATATTTTACAAAAGTCAGTCAGCTCTTATCATTTTTATTCTGCTAACAACTGCATCAAAAACTTATCTAGACAGAAATTCACAAAGGTATGTTTTTTACATTCTTAAAACATTAATTATAAAATAAATTAAGTCAAAAAGAAATTTAAAATGGTAAAATTTTATAGGATTATAATATTCAAAATAATAATTAGTTATGATAAAGACTGAGAGAATAATAAAAAAAGAATCATCTGTAATTCATCATCCCGGTCTTGTCTGCTATTATAAATATTAGCGAGATGTGGTGCTGGTCCTAATGAAGAATTAGAACGTTTGATGCACTTAATATTTTTTTTACTTAAATTAATTAATTAGTTAATTAATTAATTAGTGTTAAAAATTCTAATTTTTTGTAAATATGATGTTGGTTTTTATCTTTTCTAGTTTACTTATCGTAGACAATCAAATAACGATAACATTTCCCTATCTTGAATTGCTCTAAAGTCCATTGAAATAATAAAAGTTTCATCGCAGAAAGTTTAACAAAGTTTAAAAATGATTTTTTTATAATAAATTCTAATTTTCTTTTTCAATAGATGTCACCAGTATCGCAAATTGTTTGTGTTAGCATTCTTTTCCTTACTTCCCTACAGCAAGCCAGCAACAACAACTGTTACCGTAGTATATGTAGACTTTCTCTCTATGATTCATCTCCCTTCAACTTCTCATCTATCGATGCAACGGCAACAACACTTCTAATCAGCTGTGTTGCTCGCTTACGACACAATTTAACAAAACCACTACTTAAGCATTTGAACAAACTAGAAACTTTACATTTGGATCGATGCATGTTTGACGAATTTAATGCAAATATTTTTACTGCTCTCGAATCTTTAAAAAAGTTAGTGATTCGGTATTCAACATTCGATTCATCGATTGAAAATGATCTATTTTATCACAGCCCCAATATTCAAAGTGTTAAATTAATTGAAAATAATTTTAAACAAATTGAAAATAATGTTTTCTGTTCGTTAAAAAATTTAAGCATCCTTCATATAAATCGTAATAACAATAATTTTGAGGGTGTAAATGCGATAGGGTGTGGTGATAACAATACGTGTTGCTCGCAATTACATGATCTGTATGTAGACGGTCAGAAAATTAGAAAAATTTCCAAAAATGATCTTCCATTTACAAATTTAAATCGATTGGTGGTGAATAATTGTGGTTTAAGTGAAATCGAAAGTGAAAGTTTTGATAGTTTACACAATTTACGGAACTTAAATCTAGATCACAATAAATTAGAAATAGTACACGAAAAATTATTCGATAAAAATATACGTTTATTCACAATCAATTTAAGTAATAATAAAGTAAGATTTTTACCAAACGGAATTTTTTCCAACTTAAAATCACTTTCTTATTTATATTTAAATCGCAATCAGTTAGGATTCAACTTAACATGTAGTAAAACGGAGTACTTGCCAGAGAGAATCTTTGAAAACTTGACACGATTATTTTTCCTAGGTTTATCTTATAATTTCATAAATTGTTTAACGGATAATCATTTTACATACTTAACTCAACTCACAGAACTTGAATTACATAATAACAATTTAACGCATATTTCAAAAAATGCATTCAATAATTTAATGAACCTTCAGGTCCTTCACTTAGGCGGAAATAAACTTACAAATATTCCTAATATGCAATCGTTGAGTAGACTCACAAATCTCAATCTCAACGACAATGCAGTCAATCAAATTGAGCCAAAATCATTTTTAGGCCTAGTTAAAGTTAATCGAATAATTCTCAGTAGAAATAAAATAGTAAATTTAAGTAAAGGAATATTTCAACACACACCTAGTCTCCGGTATATTAGTATTAGTGGAAATAAAATAAGTAAAATTGAATCAGGAACTTTTATTTTGCCTCAATTACGAATATTAGATTTATCTCGTAATCGAATAAGAGAAATGAAATCGTTGTTTCTAAGTGCTCAGTCATCACTTGTACTTTCTGATAATCAAATTGATTATTTTGACTTTAATTATATTAATCAAAGTCTTATAGAATTTAAATTAGAACGAAATCGACTTAGAAAAATAATTCCTACTAATGATAGTAAACAAAATTATAAAATTAAAAGATTTCACGCTAATGTAAATTTCCTGAAAACCATTGATTTAAATGCATTTCCACAAAGTGTTAATCGGATTGAATTAATTAGTAATACCATATCACATTTTAACAAGTTTGATTACAGAATAAGACAAAATTTAACTCGGCTGGACTTAGAAAACAATAGTTTAACTGAAATTGATTTTAAAAATATTATCCAGTCCGGGTCAGAAAAAGTAAATTTATCAAAAATGGTGATTAACTTAAAAAAAAATCCTTTATTATGTTCGTGTTTAAACGACTGGTTACTTGATTCTGATAAATCTAACGATAAATCGCTAGCACTACCTAGAATAGAAAAACCAGATACTTGCATACCAATCGACAGTCGAATTAAAAAACATAAAAACAGTTTAAATATAATGACCCTTGAGCGGAAGGATTTCGTATGTGAAACTAAGCCAAATTGTCCGTTAAAATGCACTTGCTTTTTAAACCCTAATACTCGCTCGTTCAGTATAGATTGTTTTAATGTTACGTGGGATGATTCAGATTTATTCGTAACTATTCCAACCGAATCAAATCAAGCACAAACAGTTACTAATGTTACAATTTTCCTTGATGTTAATAGAAACCCTGATATCGACATTAATTCATTATTGGCAATGTTAACTGGGCCATTTTTTGTCGCACGAAATCTGTACATGAATAATAGTCAATTAACGACTATTGATAAAAAGATGTATCAAAGTGTAACAAATTTAACCGAACTTCATCTCGAACACAATCTTTTATCGTCTCTTGATTCGGATGAATTTCATTTTATTCCCAAATTAGAAAAATTGTATCTGCATAAAAATCGTTTGCAATTTATTTCCACAAGTTTGTTTGCACATGTATTGAATCTGAAATTGGTAACTCTACATGGTAATCAACTTACACAACCTAAACTGTGGTTAATTGTGATAAATGTACCAGAAATAACTATAAGCAACAACCCAATTGAATGCGATTGTCAATATGTCACATTGTTACGAAAGTGTTTAGAAACAAAAACTGTACCAGATAAAAATGAAACTTTGTGCTTCGATACCTCGATTCCAATCATGAAATTTGACATTTCGCAATGTGTTCAACTGCCACTAATTACAATAATAGCGCCGACAGTTGCCATTTTTGTATTTCTAACTGTTGTTGTAGTTCTCGTGTATTTATACAGATTGGAAATGAAAGTTTGGTTGTATTCCAGACATGGAATTCGATTATTTTACCACAACCAACCAGCTGATGAAGGGAAAAAATATGATGCATTTGTATCATACGCTAATGAAGATGATGAATGGGTGATGGAAGAATTGGTATCTAAATTAGATGATTATGTACTGTGCATACATCAAAGGGATTTTCCAGCAGGTGGCTTTATTGTGGATTCTGTTATCGAAGCAGTAGAGAACAGTTGTAGAACTGTGATAATTTTAAGTCCAAATTATGTAAATAGTATGTGGTGTAAGTTTGAATTTGATACTGCCCACATGCAATCTCTGCAAGATCGATGTAAAAGAGTTGTGGTAGTTATTTTAGAGGATGTTAATGAATCAGAATTGGATAAGAATTTACAGGTTTATTTGAATACAAATACTTATTTGAAAAAAAGTGATAAATTGTTTTGGGAAAAACTCAAATATGCTTTGCCAAATGTAAGACCTAAGCCAGAACTTATTGAAATGAATCCATTAATTTGATGTAATTGTTAGTATTGTATTGATTTATGACATTATATCACAATGTATTAATTAAATTATTGTATGTGGCTTTACTGAAAACAGTGTTATGACCTGTTCATGTTTTAATTAGTTCAAATTCACGTACGTGAGAACTTATTAACTCATTTTGCATTTGTAATTGACCAAAATGCATCCAATAAATGCAAACTTCATGAACCTAACTTAAAATTTGTTTTTTTCATTAATTATCTTTTGACCAGTGATCAACTTTTAAGGAAAAAAATGTGAGAATTCAGAAAATTGAAGACATCTTGATTTTAATGTAAAACAAATATTTTAATGTTTTTTCTCTACAATCCAGAATCATCAGCACTTACTAGAAACCTTTTACACGAGTTTATTGTGATCTGATTGGTATCGGCTGTATTGAACTTAAAAGTATCTAACGTTCAAAAGATGTATAGATGTTCCTGAAGAGTAAAATACATTATTCCTTTTTTTACGAAAACATACTAAAGTGCATTCTTCGCGCTTGGTCAATGTTGTTTTTGCTATTAAATCACGTTGAGAATTTGTAAGCACAAATTTACAAGTGATATGATTCTTTGTTCACTTCAATTGTATCAATTTTTAATAAACTATCACAATTTTCTTCAATTTTTTCCATCATGTCTTTTTAGATCTTCCACACATTTATTTATCCACGAATGCACAAATAAAATAAGCTTTAGACATTGGTCAAGTTGATTGATATGTTTTATTCATCTTTCTAAGATCTTTGTATGAACCTCTTAGCTCTCACCATCTGTGTTGCTGACAGAGTCAGCGCCATCCAAGTCTCCGATCTACGACCATGCCATTGACTGGTATGGTCATGAGAATGTAAAACGTTTTCTTGGCTCACAGCCAAAGGGTTAAGGTAGCTCAAGTGCCATTGAGTGACATACCGGGAAAACGCGATTAAGTTAGATTTATTGGTAGCAAAGTCAGTTGAGAGAAACACATCTCTCTTTTATGACTCCAGTCTTGATCTTTAGCTGGACCACAGATTAGATATGTTCTCTGCTCTGTTCCAGGCTGAAGACTGACTGTGACTCAGTTTAGGATTAAGGAGTTGTGTCACCAGGAAGCAGGGGTGACATTCATAAAAATTTGCGTAAGAACATGCATAAGTGAGTTCGTACGCTAAAAGTTAAGAAGTGTGTACGCACAATTTAAAAAAGCTCTTATTTGTATTCATAAAAATATCTTAAAAAAACCATTGTATAAGTTTACGTAAGTGATTTCCTGCACAAATTCCTAAGTGACCTACAGACTTTGCTTAATAATTTTCCTAACGTAAGTAATCACTTATGGATACCTTTATGAATACCAGTTTTTGACTAAGCTAAATCTTATGCAAAAAATTGTGCGTAAGTAGCTTTATGAATGTCACCCCAGATCATCTTTATTGACCTTGAGTGGTTGATCTATTTCACATGATTGCCTAAAGATGTATGTTCAAAAAACCATCACAAAACTTTGTGAAAACAAATTTTGTACATGTTGTTGGCAAGAATTCGCAGCCACTCGCAGTCTCCCATTTGTAATTAATTTTAATTATTTTTCAATTGAGGTAGTGTACACAGTGAACATAATAATAATGATCTTTAATTTAAATGTCATGCTCCTGCTATAAAATCACTGCATGGCCTTGCTTTTACAATTATTTTTAAATTATTTTAAATAAAAATTATGGAGATTAATGTGGGTTTTATATATTTATACATTTTTAAATTTACAAATTTAATGAATCTTGGAATATAATATTATAGTATAATGCAATATATGCAATATATTTCCAAATAATCACATTGACGTGGTAATTTAACTCATTTCGTTACAGGATTGATTAAATTTTAGTTTAGTGTTGTGACGGCCTTTTGGACACACCACAAGGCAGTACTGTGACACAGATTAACCACTCAGGGTCACATGATCCCCCAGCCCCCATGCTGAGGCACAGTCAGTCATCATGTTAACAGCAATGAGAAAACACTTCATATCCACAACCTGGATATAAATAAAGACATTAGCCACTAAAGCTTACTTATTTGGGCCTTCTCAATAAGTTACTTTATGGCACTTAAACTACCATTTTACTTTCCCATGACTATGCCAGTCAAATGGCAAGTCATGGATTAAGAACGTAGAATGGCACTGACTGTCAGCAACATGGTAATGCGGGTCCATGCAGGATCCTCTTGATTAGGAGAATAAATATATTTTTTAACTTGACATGTGTCTATGTTTCATTTTATTAGTGTCTGTCTCTTCTTGCCACCTAACTTGCTCTAAACATGCCAGATGGTCCAAAAGGCAGTCACAGTGTGTTACCACTAAGGTGCATTGAGCCAATTTGAATAAAATATATTACTAATATTTAAGAGATTGATTAAATTGATCAGGGAGCTTCATCCCCTAATTTAATAAGTAGTTTTGCCTAATTAGAATAGCCAATTAGAATTAGTTTAATTAGCTATACCCAGGCAAAGTAGTTTCTTCTTATTTATGCCAGGAGAAAACCTCTTAATTCTTCTGGCTCTGATATTGATATGATATGATATGATATATTTTACTTTGTGTAAATATCTGTGAATGAGAAAATTCTCTGTGAGTAAAATGGAAAATCAACACCAAGTAGCTGCCAAATTTTTAGAGAAAAATGTCAATGTAGGAATTCCATTATCCCAGGAATCCATTCAGGTTCATCCATCAACTGTAAATGATGATCACCAGTACTAGGAGTTAATCTTACTGCCAAAGCAAATTTGCCAAATATTCCAGAAGAAAGTAGTAGTGAAAGAGTCCATGAAGACACTGTACAAAACGTTTTGCTTTTTTTTTTTACTCCCATAGTTTCCATGGAAGTAGTTGAAAAAGAGAAACCTGTTAAACCTAAGGAATTTAATCGATTTAATCAATTCAAGAAAGCAAAATTTAACAAACAAGTGGTAAATTGTAATTTGTTAAATAATACAAAAATTGAAAATAAAAAAACTTTTATTTTTAATTGTAAGGATCCACATGCTATAATGAGACACCCAGAAACCTGTCAACTGCTGCCAATGAAGGTTGCTCAGAATGCTATTTATGGGAGCAAACAGAATGTCACTTGCCACTATTGTGACAAGTTTGGACATATTTGTTGAGATTGTCCTGAAAGATTAGACAGAGCCAAGCAGTTCCAAAACTTTACTCTTCTAACAACTAAACCTGAAGATGATAAAAAAATTGTAAAAGCAACTACTACAGTTAAATCTGAGAATAAACCAATGAATACTGATCTGATTTATTTAATCACAACTACATATGATACAAATATCACTAAAGCTTTTAAAACTCAAGAAAAGTTATGTACTATGTGCAAAGGCAATTGTAAGTTTTCTGACTATCTCGAGCAAAAAAAACTTGCTCAGGGTGGCTGTCCGACACCCCACCACAGCTTTGAAAGACCAATAATTAATCAGTCGGATACTAAACTTGATGAAGTAGCAAAGAATGATTCAGCTGCCAATTTCTTAGATGATTCAATCTGTTACGAATTGCCACTTAACATTTATATACATTTGATGATTAGAACCACTGCTTTCAATTCACTGTATTTAAAGCTCTAAGACCGCCTCTCGCCTCTCTCCAAAGATTGGGACATTGGAGAGACACAAGGGGACAGTACATAATAAAAAACAACACATAAAATTGTTAAGTTCGGTAAAATTTTTATTTACCGCAGCCTTCTCTCTTATGATCTATGTTTATCTGTTAGCATTGCTCTGAAACCCAACTGAACATTCTTGGCCCAAAGATCTTGCCAGAAGATCTGGACTTCGCTCGAGTGCCTTAGGGCACAGACTCAAGCAAGATAGCCCATCATAAAATCACCCGGCAGAACTGTGCCGTAGAAGCAAGACTGCTTTTCCCTTGGCCTATCATCTAAGTCCGTGAGGAATGTCAGATGTGCGTCAAACCAAGAGAACTAGGAACGTGACCGTCTCGGTGCGCGTCCTAAATAGATCCAACATTCATAGCCCTCTCAATGATCGTGCCACACCCATATTTATGGCCTGGGTGTGGTGTAAGTTTGAATATGATACAGCCCATATCCAATCTCTTCAAGATCGATGTAAGAGAGTTGTGGTAGTTATTTTAGAGAATGTTGACCAATCAAAATTGGATAAAAATTTGCAAGTTTACTTAAAGACAAAAACTTACTTGGAAAAAAGTGATAATTTGTTTTGGGAAAAACTCAAATATGCTTTGCCAAATTTAAGACCACATCAACAACGAAGTAAAACAAGTATTTAAATTTATCAAAATGTAATTATTTGTTTTGTCTCTATGTTCTAGTTAAATTTTATATACATTTTGTACTATTCTAATATAACATTCTTACTATTTTGTGTAACTATTTATAACTTTTATTAATATATTATACAACAAAATGTTTGTTAGTGGTACAAAGGTGAAGATTTAATTAGTTATGTACTTTTGAATATTTGTAATCAATGCAATTGTAAACATCTAATCCTGTAACTATCAATAAATTCTTTAAAATAAGTAATTCACTAGATGTCTAAAACATCTCTTTCTTGACTCTACCACTAGAGGGCTACTGTCATTCAAGGTGGAGTTAAAAAATTGAGATAATGTCTTACATAAGTGTCAGCTCTTATCATTTTTATACTGCTAACAACTGCATCAAAAACTTCTCTAGACACACGAATTCACAAAGGTATGTTTTTTACATTCTTAAAACTTTAATTTTAAAATAAACTAAGTCAAAAACAAATTTAAAATAATAAAATTTTGAAGGATTATTAAAGACTCAGAGAATAATAATAAAAAAGAATCCTCTGTAATTCATAATCCCGATCTTGTCTGCTATTATCAATATTAGCAAGAGAAGAATTAGAACGTTTTATGCACTTAATATTTTTTAACTTACTTGAATTAATTAATTAATTAATTACAGTTATAAATTTTAATCTTTTGTAAATGTAATCTGGGTTTTCACCTTTTCTAGTTTACTTAAATGAGGCAATCAAATAACGATAACATTTCCCTATTGACAATCTTGAATTGCTCTAAAGTCCATTCAAATATTAAAAATTTCAACTCAGAAAATTGAACAAAGTTTAAAAATGATTTTTTATAATAAATTCTAATTTTCTTTTCAATAGATGTCATCAGTATCGCAAATTGTTTTTGTTAGCATTCTTTTCCTTACTTCAAGAATGATGTTGTTAAATTCACTAAAGCAAGCCAGCAACAACGAATGTTACCGTAATGAATGTAAACTTATTCTCTATGATTTATCTCCTTTCAACTTCTCAACCATCGATGCAACAGCAATAAAACTTCAAATCTACTGTGTTGGTCGCTTACGACACAATTTAACAAAACCACTACTTAAGCATTTGAACAAACTAAGAACTTTACATTTGTATAACGGCAAGTTTGACGAATTCAATGCAAATATTTTTACTGGTCTCGAGTCGTTAGAAACCTTAGAAATTAAATATTCAAAATTCGATTCACCGATTGAAAATAATCTATTTTATCACAGCCCCAATATTCAAAGTGTTAAATTAGTTGGAAATAATTTTAAACAAATTGAAAATGATGTTTTCTGTTCGTTAAAAAAATTAAGCATCCTTTATTTAAGTGAAAATAACAATAATTTCAAACGTGTAAATGCGATTGGGTGTGGTGACAACAATACGTGTTGCTCGCAATTACATAGACTGCATCTAAGCGGTCAGAAAATTAGAAAAATTTCCAATACCGATCTTCCATTTACAAACTTAAATTGGTTGGACATGAATAATTGTGGTTTAAGTGAAATCGAAAGTGAAAGTTTTGATAATTTACACGATTTACGATTCTTACATCTAGATCAAAATGAATTAGAAATAGTACACGAAAAATTATTCGATAAAAATATACGTTTATACAAAATCTCTTTAAGTCATAATAAAGTAACATGTTTACCGAATGGAATTTTTTCCAACTTAAAATCACTTTCTAATTTGTATTTAAATCACAATCTATTAAAATTCAACTTAACTTGTGGTAAAATGGAGTATTTGCCAGAGAGAATCTTTAATAACTTGACACAATTACTGAACCTAGATTTATCTGATAATTTCATAACTCGTTTAACGGATAATCATTTTACATACTTAACTCAACTTAGAATCCTTGGATTACATAATAACAATTTAACGCATATTTCAAAAAATGCATTCAATAATTTAATGAACCTTCATGTCCTTTCCTTAGACGGAAATAAACTTACAAATATTCCTAATATGCAATCATTAAGTACACTCATAAATCTCGATCTCAGCGACAATCTAATAAATCAGATTGAGCCAAAATCATTTTTAGGCCTAGTTGAAGTTTATGATATAATCCTCGCTGGAAATGAAATAATACATTTAAGCAAAGAAATATTTCAACATACACCAAGTTTAGAGTATATTAATATTAGTGGAAATAAAATAAGTGAAATTGAATCAGGAACTTTTATTTTACCTCGATTACAAAGATTAGATTTATCTCGTAATCGAATAAGAGAAATGAAATCGTTGTTTGTAAATGTTAAGTCAGAACTTGTACTTGATGATAATCAAATTGATTATTTTGACTTTAATTACATTAATCCAAGTCTTACAGAAATTAATTTAGACCGAAATCGACTTAGAAAAATAATTCCCATTAATGATAGTAACCAGAATTATCAAATTAAATATTTTGATGCTAATGTAAATTTCCTAAAAACCATTGATTTAAATGCATTTCCACAAGGTATTAATTGGATTGAATTAAGTAATAATACCATATCACATTTTGACAAGTTTGATTACAGAATAAAACAAAATTTAACTTGGCTTAACTTAGAAAACAATAGTTTAACTGAAATTGATTTTAAAAATATTATCCAGTCCGGGTCAGAAAAAGTAAATTTATCAAAAATGGTGATTAACTTAAATGGAAATCCTTTATTATGTTCGTGTTTAAACGACTGGTTACTTGATTCTGATAAATCCAACGATAAATCGCTAGCACTACCTACAATAGGAAAACCAGATACTTGCAAACCAATCGACAGTCGAATTAAAAAACATAAAAACAGTTTAAATATAATGACGCTTGAGCGGAAGGATTTCGTATGTGAAACCAAACAAAACTGTCCGTTAAAATGCACATGCTTTTTAAGCCCTAATACTCGCTCGGTCAGTATAGATTGTTTTAATGTTACGTGGGATGATTCCGATTTATTCGTAACTATTCCAAGCGAATTCAATCAAACACAAACTGTTACAAATGTTACAATTTTCCTTGATGGTAATACAAACCCTGATATCCACATTAATTCATTATTGGCAATGATAACTGGGCCATTTTTTGTCGCACGAAATCTGTACATGAATAATAGTCAATTAACGACTATTGATAAAAAGATGTACCAAAGTGTGACAAATTTAACCGAACTTCACCTCGAACACAATCTTTTATCGTCCCTTGATTCGGATGAATTTCATTTTATTCCCAAATTAGAAAAATTGTATCTGCATAAAAATCGTTTGCAACTTATTTCCACAAGTTTGTTTACACATTTAGTGAATCTAAAATTGGTAACTCTACATGGTAATCAACTTACACAACCTAAACTGTGGTTAATT
>JAQFZN010001140.1:0-18361 GCA_034687075.1 Geophilus carpophagus | reverse complement strand
TCTTATTATGTACTTTATTGTCCTTTTACTCATTTTCAGCTTTGATCTTAAGCAGCCATTGAAAATATTTCCATACTATTTAATCCTCTTAATTGTATACGGTATAATAATACAATAACAACGAATGCTAAAAAATTAAAAATAAACCCGTCTCAGAGTTTGCTAGTTTTAACCTCTGAACTAAAAAAATTATATTTCTATATGGGATTTTTTCTTCTTCAATTTAAGGGCTTTTTACTTCTTATCTTGACAAGACGTAATTTCTTGGCATGGCAGCTGTGAGCGGCAGAGTGACAAGTGATCCAAGGTACTTAACCCAGTACAATTGAATTTGAGCTAAATATCACGAGTGTCAATCGGTAATTAACCGGTGAGTCGTGTTATTTTCTAATTGATGTCAAAAAAGTGTCGAAGATTGGGCAGGTGAAAATAATTCACTCTTTGATTGGTTGAGTTTTTAAACGGCTATTACGTTGCGACTTTGTACAAATACGATATAATGACAGGTTAATTTGAAATGGAGGAAGATGACGAAGGAAATAAGGGGAAAAAAGAAAATTGATGAAAGAAGATGGCGGGAAAGGGGACAAGAGGAGATGAAAGAGATGGTGGATGATGATGCGATAGAGATGAATGAGGTGTAGGAAGAGGTGAGCAGTTAAGCAGTAAAACGGTTGTGTGTAAAAGCGTAGTGTGTACTGTTTGTGACGTTGTTAGCAGCAGTACGCCAGGAAGACGCAAAGATGGAGGGTCGATCGATGGGGCAACCGCATGTCATCGGCACAGACCATTCCTCTGGCGGCAGGGAGGGGCCAAACACCCGCAGACTTAAAGACGAGAACTGGGTACTCTGATTACACGTGAAAATGCAGTTAGAAAGGGAGTTAAATTTTTAAAATGTGAATTAAAATGGGTTAAAGAAACCGCTTTGGCTTGTTTTTGTTAAGATGTGCATCGGATGGGATTTCAACTCGATGGGTGACGTGTTCTTGAATACGATCGTGTGCAAATATTTAAGATAGTAAAGTTGGAAATTTAATTCAGCGATGGATAAGAAGTAAAAGGGGAATTTGTTATTCAATTTTTCCAATTTTTGATTTTTTTAAAATTTAATTCATCAAAGAAACGATTTTTTTTTAAATTTTTGTGTTTGTTAAAATTTTTTTCTTTGTTTGTTCCATTAGATATGATTAGCAATTGAAATTCCAAGCACGCGTTTCAGTTTGCATTTTGCTCTTGTTTTCAGATATCCACTGGTGATGAAAAGAGAACAATAGTTTGTTAGGTTTAATTCTGTTATTATTTTGAATTTGAGATAGGGATAAACTCAGATTGATTTTATTTGAAGAGAAATGGAAAATATAAAATGTGTTTTTAAAAAATTGTTTGAATTGTAAATTTTTTACATCTTTTTATTACCGTATTTTAAAAGTTGCAAAGGTTATAGCTATTTTATATATATATTATTTTCTTTTTCTTAGAATTTAGGGTAATAAAAACTATAAGAAATTCAAACAGTTGAAAAACACTTTATTTACATTCGCTAACCCATTTTTTTTCTCTTAAATATTCTGTAGGGGGAGAAAATGATTCAAATTGAAAATGGGGGAAAAGGGAGGTAAAAAAACCCAACATTATGAATATTTTAACTGCTGTATCATAGATGTATATGCAAGTACAAATAAAGTTAAAAATGAAGGGGTTTTTCAAAAGCTAAATCTTCAATTTGTAAAGAAACGTTGAAAGATGAGAGAGTTAGAGGCAAAAGTTGAACGCTCCTTTTTATTTATTTTTTTTATTTATTTTTCTATTTATTTCTTTTCTTCTCTTTTTAGAAAATGACTTTTTTCTTTTCTAAAATGCAGGATTCTTGTCTTGAAGCTTTCACGCATAATAAGCTATTCTTTTCTTTTAAGGCCTTTCACATTCTTTTTCTCTCCATATTCGTTTTGCCTGCCGTTTGTATTATGTAGCCACGTTCGTCAAATTGTATAGGGATCTACAAATAAAGACGATCTGCAGCGAGTTTTGATGATTTAAAGGAACAAACATGTTGATTAATGATTTTCTAAATTAATATATAATTGTGATAATATAATTATTACAATTTTTTTAATAAAATTACTGTTGAAACTTTAATTTTAATCTCATGTTATGCAGTGAAGCTTAAACACATTTTCAGGCGGTGCTTTAATATTTTTTTTATTTTATATTTGATTTTTAAAATAAAATAAAAAATAAATATATAAAATTAAATTTAAATGATCGTATGACCTGAAGCAGTTTTATTTCTTTTAAAAATAGATAAAATCAGTTGAATCAATTTAAGGGGTGGAAATTGATTTTAGTGTAGTATGTTATTGACATATATGTGATGCACAATTCATAAATTTCTTGAACGGAAGTTAGTAAAAGCACGTTGCGTGTTGAGAAACAGGAGCCTAATTTGATTTCCAATTGTGTCACATTGATCAGCTCACACCTCACCGTTACCACATCATTAATGCACAGCTCTAAGTTAAGAGAAGGGTGCCGAGGCTAAACGTCATTTAAGAACCGTATCATCGACTGTGCAAAACCATAATAACATCCTAATTAATCGTTTTTATCCCACTTCACTATAATTTGCCTCTTTAAGAAAGTAAAAAAAAAATAATTTATTCAATCAAAATAAAATGGAGATTTGAAGCAATCACAATGCACCAACACGAATATTTATTGGTAAAAGAATATCGAAGAGATAATAAAATGTATTTGATTTGAGATATTGTGTATACGAATCTATTTTGATTCATCTAGTGAGACAAGCACAAGCCATTCTCTTTCACTCTCTCTGTCTCTAACAGCAACAGCAGCGCCGGCATTTTTGTGCCCCCGCGCGTCATGGCGTCTGCGCATTGAAATGCAGATGAATTTTCCATCCGTTGTCTTGATGTGTTGGGTTTAGATGATCGAACGAGACGAATTAAAGGTTAAATAGGGATGGAATAAAAAATAAAAAGAGGAGAAATGTACTCACTCACCGTGGACAGCTAGACTACCTAGAACTAGGGCCAGGAAGCTGGCGGTGACCCTCATGGCTTTGTCCTCGGGAGTACGGATGCTCCGTGACCGGTCATTCCAGCATGCACCCTCACAGCTCGTACTGTCTTGCCGACGCCCGCCCGAATTTCACTAAGCTTTCTGCTCACCACCCGCATTCGTTTCTGTCAGTGAAACCGTGCCAGCTTTTCGAAAAAGTTGTTAAATTTCTCCACCATTCACACAAACATGGCCATGGATTTTGGATACACTGTACGTTGCCTTAGTAATGGATGGTGGTTGCAGTAGTAGGATCGGGATGGAGGTGAAGGGAGTGTGAGGGGGGTTGGATAAGGGATGGGGGGACACAGGGAAGGGGAGGGGGGGAAGTCTTGGCCCCCCCCGCAACGGCGCGGACGAATCCGAGGCCGGCACGGCACAAGCAGAGCTGGGCGGCCGAGGTCTGGCTTGTTGTAGTGCTCCTCACGGGCGTGGTCTCCACCACCAACCCAAGGGGTAAATTGTTGTTGCTTCTCCGTCGCTACTTTCCATGAAGAGTGAAGTTTTCGTATCCGGGCTTGAATATCCGTTCGTTAGCCTGCAATCGTTTCGGCCACACGCGTTGCGGGCGATCGCGGAGGGAGGGCAGGGCAGGCTTGTACGCGCGCAGGTGCGCTAGCTGCTACCGAGTCGAGCGCTCACTGGCGGTCGCTTAGTTGGAAACGAGCTTGGGAGAGTCCGCCGCGCGCGCCGCCTGGTGGTGGGGTAAGGGCAGGCAGCTCGAGTAGCCTTGTATTGTGCGTGTTTGATCGGATTGATTTGGCTCCGGAGATTCACGCTTCTATGATTGGATCTTGATTAAATTTTAGACGGATAAAAAGAAAGGGGTAAATTTAACTAACCCTCACCTTTTTGCATTTTTTCAAAACCCTAAACCCGAATGGTTTATTTTTAGGTTGATTACTAACCGAGTTTAGTCAAAGAGAGCATTGCACTCTCCTCTGGTGTAAAGTGGAAGCAGCGATTAAAGATGAGCAACAGCTACTTGTTAATTTAACGATTCAAATCGTGTGTTAGAGTTAAGATTAGGCCCTTGTTTTTGTTTTTAAGCGTCATTTACTAAGGGTAAAGTTGTTGCAGAGGGATTTTGGCACAACTGGAGCTAAGTAGAGAAAACCGACATCCAGTTGCTAGGCAACCTACTCTAGTCATCCTCCTCTTTGGGCAATGGTTTGGACTGAGTTTCGCAACCAATCGATTTTTGTTGCCTCTTCGCCTTGCAGAAATGCGCCATGGGTTGAAAGAGCCTCGACACCAGGCACGATTCTTGTTACATTTTCAACCCCCTATCCGACCTCTCAACTCATCCCCTCTTCACGACCTCTACTATGCAAAAATATCCTCTCCCCATTACTCTGTTCACACAAATTCAACCGGGTGCGAGGATATTGTACCATCATTTGCTTTCTTTTTGCTAAAACTCAATAACACATGACCAAGGCTCGTTTTGTTGATGAACCAATTCAATTAAATGTGTCACATTGGTGGGTTTCGATTTGCGTTTATGAGTCGTCAGGTTTCGTTTTGTAAATTTCCTTCTTATTTTTATTATACAAAGTTGGCAATAAGTTTTATTACATGTAGTCCAGTTGAGATATTCAAAGTAGGTTGGGTCTTTTGTGTGCACCTCATGTTGACACAAAGCCAAACACATACGTCATAGTCAGGCAAGACCAATGGAATGCACACGGATGCCTCTTTGCCAACACAAATTGCGATGCCACAATTGTGTTCGCAAGATGGACGATCAGAGAGAAACGATGTCTTTGTTTCGACTATTGTAGAAAAATCCGTTTGGACTTGAACTTTAATTTGTTTTTTATTTTTTATTTTACTTTTTATATTTTCATTTTTATTTTTTTGTTTTTTGTTTTGGGTTAAGGGAAATTAGCTGGAGGATACTGAGTGGAGAAAACATGAAACCCAACTCAAAAGTTGGTCTAGGGCCAAACTTTGACGTTGCAACCCCGTGACATTTGACGTGCCAAGTGGAGGAAAAATACATCAGAAGGACGAGTATGGAAAAACGACATGGAATCGCAACGGGGTTTACAATAGCTTCTTATTCAATTTGATCCTTCCATCAAAATGCATAAAAGATTTGAAAAGAGAAAGTTTTATGAGGATTTTGCAAACAAATCGTGATCGAGCAGATTCGCTAGATTTTTTTCTATTTTTCTCATTTTTCGATGATAAAAAGAAAAAGCAAATGAAGCGGCAATTGGTGCGCTCTAAACTATGTTTGACTAACGGTATTCCCGAGTGTCATTGCACCTTTGAACTAGAATATTGTAATTAAAAATACGAATAAAAAATGGAATTTCGTGTAGATGAGAAATTTCTTGTTATCTGCATGAATGATAAGGGTGTTGATAACTTACTAGGCAGAGAAACTCATCGATTTGGTTACATTATGTAAGAAATGTATGAGCAAGATTTGAATCTCTTTATAGCTGTTTGTTCTTAATGGCGGGTGTCGTTGAGAATCTTTACAGAGATGATGATATTTTCACTGTCAATTTCTCAACAAAATTACACGTGATGAAAATTGTCAATTATTATTCTCAATATTCAGTTCTTTAATCCACGTGGGTTTATATTGAATATTAAATTGAATGATTTGCAAATTGCAATGATTTGATACTTGTAGATTTCTTTTTCTTGTGGATAGTGCACTTAAAGAAATTGAAAGGGAATAATCGAGATATGAACTGAAAACTAGGGTCAAATTTCTATGAATTGCAATGCTGGTTTATTCAGTAGGAAATGAAAGCTGAAAGATTATCCTCTCTATGGAAAACAAAGTAAAAAGGTGACTGTGTTTATGCAGATAAAATTTTAGTAATTTAATTTAATTTTAGAAGAAAAAAACAAGAAACTAAGGTAATTTGATAGTGTTGTTTCTCTAATATTGATTTTTCACTTAAAATTTAGTAAATTAACTACAAATAAATTGAAAACGTTTATAAATTACCAGCAAATTAATAAATGAAACCTGGATTCGTTTCATTTTCAACCTAAATAATCTCCACAATCATTGTAAAGGGGGAAAAAAATCCAGCTGGATTTAAACTAATAAATAATACATAAAACATTAAAGCCCTAACATTTTTCTCACCCTATTTGTACAAGAGTTAACCATCTTGAGTTTTTCTTCAACAAATCCCTACTTTGTTCCAGTAAACACCGTAA
The DNA here is from genome assembly GCA_034687075.1 of Geophilus carpophagus. Classification (NCBI taxonomy): domain Eukaryota; kingdom Metazoa; phylum Arthropoda; class Chilopoda; order Geophilomorpha; family Geophilidae; genus Geophilus; species Geophilus carpophagus. The sequence goes on along the minus strand of JAQFZN010001140.1, from coordinate 12,088 downwards.
ACAAAATGGTGAGTGAACTATTAGAAAAGGCAACGTAAATTGTTAATAACAACACCATTCACCCGAAATGAGTACTGGAATGACGTCAGTGGCCTTAGTCGATGACGTATCAAGACTTTAAATAGAAGAGGTTAAAGGTGAGTGTGTAAGTTGCGCTGCATTTGATAAACCGCAGGTGCATCAGTCACTTTAAGTGGGCGGTAATTAGGAATAAACTGATGATAAACAAATTGGGAAGTCTTTTCACTAGACGTCCAGCATCAGTTTTGTCCTTGAGTTCTCGACTAGAGTGAATAATGGGCAGAGTTCAACGCTCGAGCCTAAAATCGATGTGGAACGACGCGGTTGCAGAGGCGAAGGGTCCTCCACTCGGATGCATCGTTTGGTGGGTGCGCGCGCATTTTGACACCCGTCTGTATATAGGATTTTGTGTGCTCGTGTGTATTGTGTGTTGTGGCAGCTGATTATAAGGAGTTAAGTGATCGATTAGGAGAATGTCGATATATTTCGAGTGCGTTTTAAGATCAGATTGCGTCTCACCTCAACTCTTTGAGTGCGAGGGCTCATTAAATCTTTTCTTGCATTTTTCCGATTTGTTTCTTCGCAAATCGCATCATATTTACTTGGATTTCGTCGACGGCTAATGGAATTACATCGATTGTTTGATTGCCATTCATTCAACTATCTTTTTGCATTCAACTCAAGTTTGGTCTGACGTCACACTATTGATTGCTTAGTTTGATGTGTGTGAGGACCTGTTGCAAGATGCGTGGGCGTGTGAGTTGGTAAATCCGTTGGATAAGTATGGTTTTGTATAGGAAAAAGGTCTAATTATTATTTATATATATATATAAAAAAATGACATAGTCGTTTTTTAAAATTGTCTCACATTTTTTTTTATTTTTCAAAAAACTCAGACAGAATGTCGTTCGGACTAAAGTTCTGTAAAGAGTGAATATTTCAATTATGGCAGAAAAAGGGGTGAAAAATCATCCTGAATTTATATTTCATACATAATTTAAAGGAAAATTAGATGAAAAATTGATCATTTTTTATAATTAACGTTTTATATATTTTTTAAATATTTTTTCTTAATTAATTAATCAATCAGGGATGATTTTTAATCCATTTTTTTGTTTCTTTTGAAAATTGGTTGGAAGACAAACAGAAGAGGGTGTATTTTTCTTTCATACTAAATTTGCAAATTTTCAAACAATCTATTAGTCTTTTTCATCGTATATAATAATATAATAATAAATACTTATAATAATAATTGAACAGTATTTTTCATTCTGGAAAAAGTGATGTTTACTTCCTATAGACTGGTAACTGGTATTAGAAGAGTAAGAAAAATTCGGTTGGCACATTTAAATGAATAAAAAGATGATATCAAATGAACTATTATTAAATAAATTAAAATGATATGAATAATTAACGAAAAAATCTGTCAAAGTGAAGAGAAATTAAATGAATAAAATAAAATACAATATGATCGAGATTCTATTTATTTTTTTTAAATGTAAAATAATAACAAAGTTCATTTCATGTCATGGAAAATATACATATTTTGGTGCTGAATTTAACCTGTTATAGGCCTAACTACAGAGAAGTAAAAAAGGGACATAGATCTAAGCAGGAAAAGGATATTATTAGAGTAGATATTATTATTAATATTTTTTATTTTTGCGTTTGTTTGAAGATGAGTTAAGATAAAACAAGGTTCAGATTTTCATCTTGATTAACCACTAATCATTCTGACATGTCAACTTTTTTTAACAATAAACAAAAAATGTAAACAAAAATTCTAGAATTCTAAATATAATTAATATTTATTTTTCAGATTGTTTTCATTTTTCGTATTTCTTTTTAAAACTGTAGACAATATTATAATAGACTTCTAATAAGTGACAATTTTTTCTCAAGAAATTGATTAATTTTTTTTTAAAAGGGAATTTCTTGTTTATCATTTTCTATAAATAGTAGCTTTACAACATTACACACATATAAGCCTAAAGCTGAATGAAGTATTTTGCTAAGAAGTTTGTGAATATAATTTTAGGGGGATTTTTTTTATTTTTTTAATATTTTTTATCTATTTCATGTGCAAAATCAAAAAGAGCAATGAAGCATTAGCATCTGTTTCATATACAAACATTTTAAGGGTTGGAAAAACAGATGAGAATTTTGATTATGACATGACCTTTTTTTTCCCCAATCTTTTTTCTTTCTTTCTCTTTCAAGAAAAGCACAATAAATTCTACATATACATATATATTAGAAGAGAACTAACACAAGATGTTGTATATAGATTTCATTTTATATCTGTGATTTATTTAAGTGTAATAATAATAAAGATGAATTTCAAATTCAAATAAAAGTTTTCTGTAAACAATTTTTATATTGTTTGAGAAGAAAATTTTGAATATTTTTAAATTTAACCGTTAAGAAATTTAAAAAATTTGGAAATATAAGAATTTTTAACAAATAAATATTTATTGAATCTATATACCATCATCTTGATATAGCTGTTTTACTTTTCAACGGGACATTTTTTCTAACAAAAATTTGCAGCACATTGTACATAATTTTGTACATTTGGTGCTCTTACAGCTGCATAATAATTTATTTCATTTTAAATTTTTCATGCAGATTTTTTATTTTTTCTTTTTTTATATTTTTCTTTTTTAAGCCTTTAAAAAAAATTGGGAATTGCAGAATGCCAACAAATAATGGCAAGAAAAAAATTATTTGTAATATAAAAATTTTAAAAATAATTATTTCGCTTTATATTTTTAAAATTTTTTTTAAAACAAAATAAAATAAAATTTAACAAAAAAAAAATTAAAACATACTTTAAACAGTGCAATACACCTAACAGCACACAAAATTGATAACTAAATACATTTACTAGGCGTAATAGGCCTTGTGTCTCGATATTCGACACATAACAGGAAAATATGATCCAACGATAAATGAAAAATGAATGATTTGAACGATTGGTACAGCATTATTGGAAATATTAACGTGGCCGTATACGGCCTACTTAGTATCATGAGTGAGTCTTGCTGTGATCAGAATCAATATCAAATCTGATGACTGCAACAATCTTTCATGTATAAACAGCTGTACATTTGCATCCTAAAAAAATGGTAATAAAATCCTTTGCTTAAATGACAACACACAACTTTGAAAATCATTCAACTACATACATTATTTCACCTACAACTTTTTTTTTTGCTTAAAAATTTATGGATTAAAATTAAAAGTGAAGGAAAAAATCGATAGGAATTTTTTTTTTCAAAACATAAAACATATAACGATTGGTGGTGGAGAAAAATAAAAAGTTTAGACATTTTTTTTAAATATATATATAGAAAAGCTTAATTAGAATTCACGTCTGAATTTGCACACAAGACATTGATGAATGATATCAGAAAGACCTGTGACAACTGGAATGGAATGAGTTTGAATTTGTGATGAACAAATGGGGCATTGCTCAAGTGTGTGTTCTCTTTAAGTACAGATCGATATGAGTTTATGGAAAATGCATGGGAGCAATGAGACAGAACAAGTTTCTAGTGGCTCCACTACACATACACACTCTTTAAAGCGAATGTGCACTTTACCAGTAATTGCTTATCACTCAGGAAAAGGAAAAAAAATAAACAAGTCACTTTTCAGCACTAATTTTTACCTCAACTATTTTTCAAAGCACCTTTAGATTTTAAGTGCGTTTAATGGTATTTAAAGTTAAATGATGTAATTTCCAGTTGCCACTTTGTAAGGGAAATTTGTAAAAACATTTGTTATCGTTTATTTCATTACAAGAAACGGGTAAATATGAAATCCTTTCGTAATCTACAAATCAATCTTCATTATCAAGATGAAATTCCGAATCAGGAATTGTTTATTTTTATTATTTTATATACAAATTATAAATTATAAATGAAATTATAAATATTTAAAACAAATATGGGAGAAATAAATAAATAAATTATGAAAAATGGAGGAGAAATCTAAATAGTCTATTCCCGTTGAGGGTCACATGACCGTGCAAAAAACGGGATAATTGTAACCAGTACAATGGTACCTATACCGTTTTATATATTTATATATATATGAGCAAAAAAGGGTGATATTTTTTTTTATTTATTATTTTTCCTTTGGATTTAGCTAGATATGTACAGTATGTACATTTTAAGGGTAAAACATTTCTCATGTACTCATTCCTTCACGTGACATCAAGTTTTTTTCAACTGTCACTTGAATGATGATTGGAAAATAAATGCAAATGTCATTGTTGTGATATCACAAGAGCAAAAAGAATAAATAACAAACAATTGTAAGGAAAACGAATGATGTGGTTTTGTGACATCACAAATCAAATAAATAAACAATTAAATAAATGAAAATTGAAAAGAAACTAAACAAGTTGATTGCAGCAACTATTCTCTAAATTTCCAATCTCTAATCCCATTTGAAATAGTGGAAATATGAAGGGTTATTGTTGAATATAATATTTATGGAATAATAAATGGTTGACAAACTTGTTCCTGTTAGATTTTTTAAAGGTGCATTCTGTGTTCAATTTATGCATTTTTTAACTTAGAATTAAGAAATAAAGTTTTTTAAAATATTTTAATTATAATTATATTATAAAGGGTCAGTTGTTTCATCAATAAGATTGTCTTAATGCTTTTAGCTTAAATGATAATAAAAATAACTAAATAAAAAGTTATTTTGTTAAATTTTTAAAATAATTTACAAAATTAAATTACGAAATAATTAAAACTATTGCCTTTAATCATTTCATCAAAACAAACTTTTTTACTTTTTCTCCACCTTTTTTATTTTTTATTTTATAATTATTATTATTTTTTTAAATTCTTTTAAATCTAGTGTTAGGGTTATTAAAAAAGATCATAGGGACAAACGTTATTATTATTATTATTATTATTATTATTATTATTATTATTAATATCATTATTATTACATTATTATAATATTATTATTATTGTTGTTTGTTATCATCGCTTCAAAATTGGAATTTAAGTGAATATTTATACCCTGTACAATGAGTAAAAGAATTTAAAAATGAAATCAGTTGGTGAAATCATATAGTATACTGTTAATTATCACTTTCCTCTCTTAAAAAAGGGATTTAATTGTGGCAATTATCAAAATTAGAAAGAAAGGATTAATCTACTTAGGAATTAGGTGAAAAATGTGCGTACATCACTTCTCCTTGCCTGATTTGTATTTATAACTCTTTAAGTTAAAATTATTATTTATTTATGTACTTCTTTATTTATTTTAACATTTAAAAATATTTTTTTCTTCCATTTTTCATTTTTGTTTTAAGTTTGATTCAGATTATTGCTATATGTTTATGGATGTTTTATAATCTCTTTTTTTATATTTAAATAATTTTAATGCAGGAAAGGAGATAGTAATTTAGTGGTGACTATTAATAGTGGTGCTGATTAAAGATTTAATTAATATTTCTGCTCTAATTTCTAAAAATAAATGAGTTAATTCCTTACTGAATGAGTGTGGCGTTGGGTTGTTTTATCACAAATGGAAATTTTCGTCGTCAGTAGATTTTTTTTTCGAAATGTCACTGTTGAAAAACTGTTCAATGATATATAATACCAAAAAATTTGAAGAAAAAAAAATATTTAAAAAAAAAGACAAAAAAATTATTTTATAACTTAAAAATAGTTTTTAAAACCAAAGAAAAAATATTTTTCACATTTCGCAGAAATGAAGCAGTAAAAAGAGTTCATCTGATGTCATTATTATTTTTTTGTTATTTTTTTTTTAAATTCCAGTTGTGTATAAAGACGAAGCGTAATTAATACAAAGTTTTTGTTTCCCGTTGTCTTCAATCTTCATCACGTCACCAATTTTTTTTTCTTTCATTAATTTATTGTATCTTTATAATAATAATAATAAATAACTAGTTTGACAAAAAAAATGATTCGAGTCAAAAAATGGAGGTTTAAAACTCATGTCCTCATGTGGACTTGGTGCGTTGTTGAACATCCGAAAAATTGTGATGAAACACCAATACACCATGACACTGTTTAATCCAAATATATTCCATTGGATGCACTAGCACAGAGGACTAAATCTTAATCCAAGAAGTGAACAAACTTAGAAAACTGTTGTCTACAAATTCACTCCTTATAAATGTCACTTGATATGAAACGCTGAGCTAGTTTATAACAACTTATTACAAGGAAAGGAAGTTGGAAGTTGGAGAAACAAGACAAAGGGGGTATTTATTATTTTTTTCTGTAACTTTAAAACCGTAGAATGAGTTGACCTTTTATTTTCCTCTTTTATTTTGTTACTTTATTTTCAATATTAATTAATGAATATTTTTCTTTCTTTTAATTATTATTTTCTTTTTTTTTTGCAAATCATCTTATTTGAATTTTGGAGGCTCGTGGCTTAGAACTCCTCAGCTTGGCTTAGTCCGTTTGGGCAAACCCATGGGCGTCAGAGTTGATGGCACTTGGGTGGGTGACGTGTAACAAGAGAGGTGGGTAGGGGACACGAGGACAGACACACCATTTTGAAAAGAAGGTAGGGTGATATTTGGCTGGGCGCTTCCGACCTCCCTCGGTTCGAGGTCTTATCCACCTTAGGTATCAACGTTGGCTACTGTCTTGGGCAATAATTTCAGTAATATTTGTTTAATGTTAATTAGGCGATGAGATGCGGCGCCGAAAGAAGGCAAACGCAGGTTGAGATGACAGTGAAGAGCGAGAACGCTATAAGGCAAACTCGATCGACGACCATGGCTGCAAATCGCCAATCGCCCACGACTTCAGCCGCCTCATCATCCTTTCGCATGCGATTCGTAATGAAGCGGAGCTCTTTGAGGATGGCAGCGAGTTCACGCTGTGTGCTGACGCAGGTGTGAACTGCAGTGCTGCCGCCGCCCTCCTCTACGCCGCTACCCATGCGTAAGAAGCTGGTGCTGTTGGAAGTCTGTTGGCGAAAGTCGTCGTCAATGTCCAAGACGTTGGCTAGGAGACTCTTGGACGAGCGTTCTTTTAATTCAAGCTCTTTCATTTTGTTGTTCATCATGATGGTCTTGCGCGTTATTTTTTTGCCCGGCCGATCCATCCGCAGGATCCAAGGTAACCACTGAAGAAACAATGATCTCACCTATAGAAATGAAAAGAATTCATTAAATTGCTTTAATTTTATTAGGATTGTTGTTGTTATTAAGCGAGTGCAGCAAAAGGAACTATAATCTCAAACATTTATTTTCAAATTTTATATCAATTATTTCATCTATGTTAGTGCGAATGAAACATTATTATCTTTAAGAGCATTAAACATATGGCGTATAAAGATATTATCATTAAAAGAGGAGAAATAAATGTTTTAGAAATTTGGAGATGGAAAAACAAGTTTTTAAATGCTTTTTACAGTTATTATTAAATGATTAAACAAGGCGTATCAGGTTTTTATTCCCGGTGTCAAGCGTCGTAGGTCAACAGCGCTGCTGGTGGGAAAAAAGGGCAGTAACTGTCAACGTTTTTTTGATGTGTATTGTACGTAGTTTTAAAAAATTTTGAAGTGATAAATCTGTCAAATTTTTTCAAAGCCGATACACAGTAAATCATTCATGACATTCAAAGTGTAATGGTTTGTGATATTATAGTTCCGCAGATAAAATTCAAACGGGATGCCGAGCTTAGCTGAGTTTACGAGGTTCAAATTGTATATATTTATTTTTTCGATTAAGCGATTAATTAACTAATATTAATAGTAATATTTCTATCTATTATAGTTTTTGATTCGACTCGAACTTAACAGCCTGCATTTGAATTGCGGTTTGAAAGGAGGTGGAGCTTATTGAATGTGGATGATGATGATTAATGTTGTTTAAGAAGAATTTGTCTTACCCACGACGGCATTTCATGAGTATCTACGTTTCGATGATGGTAATTGAGCACGACCACGGTGAGAACCACCGAAAAGGCCACCATGATCATTATACAAGCGAAATATGTGCCTATAAAAGTAAGAAAAGCAAGAGATTTTAGAAATTAAATCAATGTTTTAACATTTCAACTTGAACTCTAGAGTATCCTTCCCACGAAATTGGTCCCGTACAAGCACCTCTAAGGCGAAAGAGTAGAAAAAAAATTGTAAAACAACTGTTACAAATGTTATGTGCACATTCAACATGGCGGGAGTAAACAAAAAGAAAATAACCAAGAAAGAAATTGCAACGGAAAAAGATTGGTGGAAGCGGATTGCCAGGTCCTATTCTACGACAGCCAGTTCTAAGTTTTCGTTTACTAATACAGCTGAATTTAAAAAAGAAAACTATAAAAAGTAAAGATTGGGCGAACCAAGACCAACCATCCCATGATCCTCTTTTAGAATTAATAAAAATGTAAGTAAAATTGAAGAGTTTGTTTTTAAGTCGGTAATTTAAAAGTATTATTTGAATTGAATTTTAATTATAGTTTCCACTTTTCAGTTATTTTTGGAAGAAAGAAAATTTGATTTTGTATTTAATCGATGCGTCGATAGGCGGCAGCACACGTCTTTGTATGTGAATTGCAGTTTTCTCCTTCAATGTTGTCTAGTGTGCGTCGTCTGCACAATGTCCAATCAGGTAAGAAGCTTTTGAATTTTTTTCTGCATTTGTTTACACGCTTTATGCTAACCCTCATATACTGTTAGGTATTGCGCAAAGTATTGCTTAGTTTACTAAATTTTTGTTTATATTTGCTAACAAGATTTTTGCTGGAGTCTGTTGATGACACTGAAACCGAAAATTGTATATACTTATGCTTGTTGATGTTGTGTATTGGTCGTGTGATCCTAAAACCAAGAGAAAGAAGAAAAAATTGAATTTAATTAACCAAATTTGTTTAAAGTTTTGATATGAAATAGGACTGTGAAATTAATAAGCGTGTGGGTGTAAAGGTTATTTGAGTTTATAATGAGAAAATCAAATCAAATCAAAACATAAACAAAATATCGGCCATGCTCCTGTAGCCCAGAGCAAATAATATGTTTTTCGGTAGGTGTAATGAAAATTAACAAAAAAAGCAATAATAATAATAATAAATATAAAATAAAGTATGAAATAATTATTTCAAGTCTTGCCACATGTTTCCGTAATATTTTGAGGATTTATGGACTGCAAAGTAAGTGTTGGTTCCTTCGCTCTTTCAACTGTAACAGAATATAGCACATATTTAAATTGTCGTTAGAAAAGTGCTGCGTGATACCGTGTGAGGGCGATAGTGTATAAGATGCTTAGATTGGATATTAATGCTTGTACATTTTTTTAAAGAAATATTGGATTTTCTTTCTTTTAAAAATAAGTGCAACAGATCAATTTGATACTTGGAGGTAATAGTGAATAAATTTCTTTCTTTTCATTTTAGAGTGGTTTTGTTGATATAAAAATGTCGCTTATTAATATTTAGAATTATTAATTTGAATATTATTTATGACTTTTTTGAATTGATGGGGATATATTATTATTATTTTTTTTTAATGTTGAATTAACCTGACCTATTATAGACACAGCATCAGATGTCTGGGGCAAAGTTTCCGATAACAGGAGCATAAAGACAGTCAAGGAGAGGAGAATCGTGATACCTGAAAGAAAATGTGAATTAATTTTTTTTTAATTTGTTGTTGTGAAAAATGCCAGCCATACATATATTATATATTATATATATATTTATAATATAATATATTTGATATTATTATTATTATATATTTTTGGATGGCCCCTGGTAGTGACCATAAACGGTGAGAGGGAGAGAGAGATGGAGTTTAATGACGCAAAACTTCGAAGTTGTTAAATACCTAACCGTAGTAAAATGCAATAATAGTAGTGTAGTGCAGTGATGTGAGTGAAGAGCCTAACCCCTACCCCTTAGTCACGCACCCCTAATCAGTCAACACCGATGGTGAGAGGAGAGGGTTGCACGATACTGATACCTAACAGCGGCATAGCGTCCGAAGTTTGTGGCAGGGTCTCAGCTACCAGGTTTAGAAAGACTGTCAGTGACAGCAAAATGGTCACTCCTGCAAGAGAAAGAGGCTTCCATTAAGAAATAAAGTAGCTAGACCTAACGCTCACACGCAACTTTCGATAGTAGCAACAGTAGCAGCAGTAGTAGTAGTAGTACAGTAGTAACAGTAGTAGTAGTAATAGTAGTAGTAGTAGTTGTAGATTGGTAACGTATTCCTAAAGAGCCCTATCCTAAAAATCTGATTTCTAAAACCTACTTTGAAACGGAGTTGAAGATTTTTCTTTCTCTTTTTATTATTATTATTATTATTATTATTATTATCATTTTTTCGTTTCTGTTCTTTAATTTTTTAATATTTGGTTTGGCAATGACGCCTCCAAGTATCAAAAAGAAGCAGTTTCTGCAATGAAAAATCATCTGGGCAATACCTATCAATGGAACAGCATCAGAAGTGGATGGCATTGTTTCTGCTACGAGGTTAAGAAATACGGTGAGAGACAGTAGAATAGTGACACCTGAAATAAAAAGAAAATTGAAAAAGAGTCCCCGATTTTTCTTGTTATTCTTCTTCTTGTTCTTGTTGATGGAACCCTTCCATTTCTCGTTTTGTAGGTAAAAGGAAAAATATCGAGGAAATTGACACGAGAGGGAGAGCTCTCACGGATCGAGCGGATAACACGCTTGTGACGTCACATAGCGGTTTGTTTAAGGGTAGATTTATCTTACCAATTGCAATTACGCACTTTTTATGTTATCATATAGATTATTTTTAATTCTAGTTAATTTTCCTTATCAGTTGAGACGGTTATTTTAAATATACGTACGAATTAACTATAATAACTGCTGTTTGATAAGATTTGCCCTCATCTCTCTTCTCCCAATAGACTCAATTGTTGAAGTGGTTGAACAATTGAAGATACAATTGATTGCAATTGGTAAATGGAACAGAAAATACTGCACGTGATTTGTCAATTCTCATGCATATGGGCTGTAAATAATATGTTCCATCACTTGCTAAAGTATCAAGCAAAATGATAATTATTAACATATGAATCATAATCATAATAATAATAATAACAATAATAATAATAATAATAATAAAAAGATGGTAAAACTGGACACAATCATAATAAAAGTTATCATGAAATCAATATATTTGATTTTGATAATAACCAATCAGCATGTTCAATATAATAATAATAATAATTGAAATTAAAATATATAATAAAAAAATTCCATGAATGCAATGAAGTAATTGAAAGAGCAAGACACGAGTGAAACAACGCCATCCTCTGATTGTTCATTTGATATTTTCATATAATAAACATTGAAAATAAAAGAAAAATACTTTAATTTGATCATAATAACATTCTGCATACTCAATCGCATCACAGGCTGTAGATACTTGAATAGGCTGCTACTACTACTGGTCTAATAAGCTGTATGTGTATGCTAATAATTCATCTCAAATCATACTAATATGATATTTTACTTTGTTATTATTATTTTGGGTATTTTAGAGTGTTTTCCAAGCATCTTGGTTTTCTACTTTTCAAGTAATTAAACTATTAAGTTTGGTGCAGTTTTTTTAACTAGGATCAACGTGTTGGATTTTGCTGATTTCACTCAATTGTTTAATATTTTAGAAAATATATTTGCTGTTATAATGAAATAATATTTGAATATAGTTCAGTTTAAGTCGGCGAAATCCAGTACACGTTGATTTAAGAAGATGAGTAAAGCAGAATAAATTGTATTGAAAAAACAGGCAGCAAAAAGTTGGTTTGTTTCATTCTAGGCAAATGGCAGGAGTTTGCAAGTGGTCAGTAGTGATAACAATGGAAAACAAGTGGGTTTTATAATGCAATATAATCCAAAAAGCAATTTTGACTATTTTTAGAGAAAATGGTGTGTCAACCAACAAGGTATTTTTAGTTGTTTTTCTTGTTTTTCTTCAGTTATAGTTTAATTTTAAATTTATTTATTGCAAACGTGCAGAAGAAATGACTATTACTGTAAAATATGGAAAAATATCAAAGATGGTTTTTCATATGTAGTGT
>JAQFZN010001139.1:0-18366 GCA_034687075.1 Geophilus carpophagus | reverse complement strand
GGTGGCAACCAATTTTGTTTCTTGCAACACCTGACTTGAGACAGCATGGCACCACACTGGACAATTCCTAGGAGAAGCTATTTGTAGTTTTTTTACAAAGATAAATGAATTAATTTATAAATCTAAGTAAATCTTAAATTAAGAAAATGTTTTATATTTAAAAGATATCTTTTAAATGAACTAAAAAAGTTAAATATTTACACATATCTGAGCATGCTCAGTGTGGAATTTGAGCATGCCTTTGGCGCTTAAAAAAGCTAAGCACAGAGTTACGCATGCCTGGTACGCCTCTCCATTTGCTCTGGGCCTTAAGCTTTAATCTTTATATGGAGAAATACTTAAATTGATTGAGTATTAAGTTTGAAATTTGAAACCATATGCCAGGGCAACAAGTGCTGGTCATCTTTTTTCTGGTTATTGACTCCTAAAAGGAAATTAGTATTGTACTTTTTAATGCACCACGTCGTAGGTTCCACTAGGAGGTGTAAATCTAAACGCAAATTACGGAAATGAAAATTAAATAATGCTTAGTAAAGATTACTGCCACTGTGTTTTAAAAATAGATTCAAATTTGATTAAAAATGAATTGACTAGTTTTGGCTGATATCACATATTGAGAAATAGAAATGAGAAACCGACAACATAAGCGATTAAAACTGTAAAAGGGTCGAACCGCGTGCAATTCCATTAAATTAAACGCTTCTCTAACATAATCGATGGAAATTGGAAAGTTGTCGCTTGCTTATCGATTCGCCGAATTTTCTCATCGACGCGAGATGGCGATGGCGCGCACCTTCTGTCGCTCATACTGCAGATTGCACTCACTTATATCAAAACGGTATGAGGAGGAAGATGATGATGATGAAATGCTTCGATTCGATAAAAGCCTGAGCGAGGAAATATGATTCTTCTAATTGAAACAAGTCAGAAAATCGAAGTGACCTCGATAACGAGCAAAGAAAGCGAAAAATCGACAGTGAGGAGTGTAAAACGAGATGGAAAATTTTTAATCTGGAAAATGTGAAATTCATTCGGTCATTTCTTTATAGGAGATTAGTTAAGCTTAGTTGCACATTCATTTCCTTAATATTTTTTGCCTTGGAAACGCGCCGACTGGATATTGGCGTTTTGGCGCAGTCGGCGTGCAAAATGGTTCCTATAGAGAAATCACGTGCGGTTTAGTTGGGGCCCAATCAGTGTAGAGCGCTATCTGGCGCCAAAGAAGTGAAATGAAATTAATTGGGAAATTTGATTTCTGCCAACAAGCTTCATCGACAGTGTTTTTAATCGAGCTGAAAACTGATGGCAAATACGAGGGACGAGAAAGAGTAATCCTGAAGCTTATCAGTCGACTTACAGGCTCCTCGTAAAATTTTAGGGTTAGTCAACAACACACTTCTTATCTAGCAAGACGAGTGCTAATGATTCTGATTGGGTACGCCAATTAGAAAACACGGTTTTGCGGCTAGATAAAAGGATGATATATTGAAACAACAGTACAAACAACTTCTATCGTTTTTCTTAATAAATATTTTTTTCTTGTTTATAAAATTTGCTCTCATAATTTCTTGTGTGATAGGATTAAGTTTGATATGCAGAGCATTTTGGACACTTTTAATTAATTAACTTTAAAGTTGAAAACTGATACTTGTGGTGATCATCTATAAAAAATCAATTTTAAATTTTTTGCACAGATTTTTTTGTTTATATTTCTTTATCATGTGATGTTATGTTTCTCTAGGTAGAGTAGTAATCCTATCTTTTATTTGTGTCTTCTCGATTACCCAGATTTTTCATTATCCGAACCATCTTAATTTCCAATTAGTCTGGATAATCGAGGTTCTACTCTACTAACTTGAGACCACTCCCCTCTGTTCAATTTCACGTGCTCCAGAAGAGACACGCTATAAGGACCGATATTTTGAAAAAAAGGGTTATTGGAATGCTGTAAGTTTTGGAACGATTGATATATTGGATCGTTTTGGCAGTGGGGGATTTCCCATAGGGTCGGTTAGGGCTGGACTTCCACTGACAAATTTTTGAGCAGCGGTGACTTTTTGGTCACTGCCTTTTACAATGTTACACACCCTTTTATTGGACTTGGTTACAAATATGAGCATAAGTTCCTTGTTCGTCATTTTTACTCAAAAGAAGGCAATTCTATTTAATATTTTTTTAACTTAGTTTTTCTATTTTTTAAAAATTAAAAAAAGACAGCAATATTTTTAAATGTAATGACAGTTTACAATAGCATTTATTTATTTAAATTTAAAATAAAATGAAGGTCCTGTTTTTTTTTTATATTATTTTCACTATTTTTTGGAATTCTTTAAAAACATAATAAAATTGAGTTAAGCATCAATCAGAAATAACAGAAAAAAGCACTTAGTTTATTTTAAACTTTTAGCTTCATTTATTTAACATTTAAAATTTTAATTATAAAAAAACTTTATTTGATCGGTCTTCATTACAAAGGGACATTAATTAATGTGTTATTCTTGCTAAAAGTATGTTTTTACATAAGATTTTTTATGTTTGCTTTATTTATGTGCTTCAGTTTAATCATTTATTTGTTTTCACTGAATGTTAGCTGATATCCATGCAATTGATCATGTTCAATTTTTATTGCTTCAATATACATTTATATTAAATAAAAAAGAGGGGCACTTCATTTTTCAAAGTATAGTATTTCACATAAAATCGATTGCATGTGCAACTGGAGGTCGTGAATCCAGTTGAACTAATACAGTTCTTTTTTCTTATATTGTTTTCCTTGGTAGAAAGAGAAACGTTTTAAATTAGCTCAGAATTTTACAATTTGTTTTCTAAGCAAATACAAGAATGTTTACAAAAACACGACTGTCGCTTCTAATTACGTACTGCTGCATGGCAACGTTTTGGAAGGTCAGGCTCGGGTGATGCAAAGAATGTGCACCCATGCACGTGCATCTGTTTCAGCACCAAGATTTAACAAATATTTTAAAATTAGTTCATGTTAAATCGATTATTTATTACAACAGTGGTCACATCCACTAAATTCTTTCTAAACTAAATATTTGGTTTAGAAGTGTTATCCTTAAAAGCAGGACACAACTGTTTCTTGACTTGTTCAATCAATTGCACCACTAAGCCTCCTGAAGCAGTGGTGTAGTACGGTTTCTGGGTACTAAATGGTGATTCTAGGGAATTCTCTGGTCCCGAATTCTGAGAAATTTTATATTTTTGCTAAAAGTTTTACTGTAAATTTGGGTGACTTTGGCCTAATGTGAATATTTATTTGGAAGAGTTTGAAAGAATGCCCACAAGATGGTGCTTCTCTTTGGTAATATACTGCATCCTGAAACCTGAAGACCTGTGCGGAATATTATCAGTGTTTTAAGAATGGTTGAAACTTTAACAATTAATTTTTGTATTTTTATATTTTCAGAACAATCTGAAAAATTAAAAATTAAAACTTAAAATAGTGATCTTTATTCATTCATTCGAGAGTTTACCAGTCAAACTAAAGTTTTGATCCTATTACAAGTGGAATTTGTTTTTTGATTATCAAGAGAATTTACCATCATATTATATTCAATATTTAAAATTGGCTGAAATAATTAATGAAATATTAAAATTTTCAACCATTTTCAAGTGGTTGAAATTTCCATTAAGCAGAAAGCTAATAAATCAATCTTCTTTTCATACACTCACAAATAGGTAATTATTTAATCTTTTTAAATAGACAATGCTAATAATCAATACTGATTACCATCAATACTCTAAACACTTTTATTGATTTTAAAATTGATAACTTTTCATAATAATCCTGATGTGGTTGGTTATTTCACTGCAAAACATCAACCTTTTTTTTACATTTTATACGTACACACTCCCAGCTTGAACATGCACTTATTACAGTTGCTGAATAAAAATAGCAAATAATATGATATCATACTCGCTTATTGGGCAAAATAAAAGTGCAACAGTCAGCACTCTTCACTTTGTTTACGAATACTGACGCTGAATTTTCATCAGCTTCAAAATCAAAGTGCTTCTGCCATATCGCATAACTTGTTATTTTGTTTTTTACACTGCTCTTTTTGTGTGAATAAGGTAGAGTAACTTAAAATTCAGACTGGTAATGTTATGATAAAAATTGTATAAAATTTAATGAACCGTAAATGTTTTTAACCGAGTTTGCCCACAAAAATTGCCCAGGTTCTTTACTATTTATTGCTTGCACTGATAACTCTTTAACAACGCGTTGACATTTCTATTTTTATATGACAATGTGAATACTAATTTTATTCGACACATTATTGTAACAAGTAGCAATAATTTTATCACAGTCGTAAATGCGATTATATGAGTAGTGTAGTACACGTGGTATTTTGCATTTAGACGAAATCGATATAGTGTTATTCATAACTGAATTTGTATGCTCTGCACTGTTTCTCAATTTAATTTACGTCAGTTACGTCACTTAAAGTTATTGGTTATGCAAATATATGACGTAATTAAGTTTTAGATTGGTAGAAGCAATCAGCTTTAACTAGGTTTCGTTATATTTGGTTGGAACTGCTCAACTCCATCACACTAGGAAAGTCTAGATTTGAAATCATCTGTTATTGAAAGTTTGAAATGAGATTTGTCTGTTGTTGCTTCATTGTAAAAGCTATGTTTCAATTTCTCATAATTATGTGACTTCTTTGAAAAACTTGTCTTAAAACGTATTGTTCCATGAGTTTTGTGTGGTAAGTTTAAATTAAAGCTACGTAAGCTTAAACCTTGAGAGAAAAATTAATAATAAGTATCCATGATGAAAAGCAACAGAAATTGTAATAAAATACTATTTTAAAATAATGAAATCTTAAAGACGCCAACGTATATGCTTAGAGCTTAAAGCATAGTAAAATGTTCAATCTACGTGTGGGTTTCTGCAGAATTTAAGATATCAGAATTTTGCAAAGGTATAGGAGAAAGTGGTTAAGTTGGTAGAGTAAAAGTTTTTCATTTGTCAAATGTATTTGGACATCAAGTAGCAGCTCTAAAATAGCAAAAGTTATTGGAAAATCCCACATCATTCACTTGAGTAGAAACGAGACACAGTTGGATGTGCGGTTCAATTTTCCTCTTTTTTCTAACGTCTTCTATCTTTTCAAGTTAAATATTTTATTATGCATGCAAAAGAATAGATATTGGAACTTTATTAAATGAAATTTTAAAAATATCATACAGTTTCGAATAATAAATCATGTCAAAATCTCTAAACTGACTCGTATAAGTTTCTTTAAGTTTTAACTTTAAGAGGGTTAAAAAATGTAACCACAATATTGGACACTGAAACTTTTACAATCTTCAGTACGAAATTTAATGCTGACGTGTCAATGTAGAGGACTCAAGCAAACCTCTCAAACATTCTTATTGACCGAAACCTCAAACCTTCAATTCTTTATTGACTTTACAGTACTGACAGACATTTTACTTTCCCTCAAGATTTCACTGGTATTATACGATTTTTTTAGATTTTTTTCAATAAAATCCAGATTATTGTCCAGTTTTTTTATATTGTTACTTAAAGTTTAGAATTTGATTTTGCTTTAAATTTTATATTATTTTCCTTATTTCAAATATTTTAATTATTCTTTGCGATTTCATATTAAAATTTTCCTCTTTTGTGGTTATTCATAACAACAAACCACGAATTTCAGCTTAAATGTTCTTGTAAATAAAGTTCATTTTATTACAATATTGTCATTGGCGATTTATGGCGCATTGTTTATGTCAAAAACGTATCGTTTATGGTTTCCATTGATGATCGCAATAAGAAAAATAGTGTTTTATATAACAAATTTCTGGTTTTTACGCCGCCATTTTGTCAACTTATGAAAGAATACTTGTTGTTAAACAATTTCGTACACAAAATTCCCAAACCAAATATATTTCAAAATGAATTATTGATTTTATTCATACTCTTATTTTTTCCGCTGAGGAAAATCACTGAGGAATTTCTTTCCTCGAATTTAAATCTTTCTTCAGTTAAAAATAAATAAGGCGAGGAAAGTAGCATCTTTGTCACCATCTTTAATTTCTCGCGAAACTAATTGATCGAGAAGAGGATTTTGGAGTGCGTTTTATCGATCGAGTGGCGCCTAAGCTCTCTTCGAAGTGTAGTGACTATGAAGTTTGGTCTATCGAAGGTGCTGGTCATTTATCAGCGTTGGCTGAGAACAGTAGCCAGAAGCTGCAATAATTCATCGAGAGAACGTAAATCTGAGTGCAACGAGCAGCGACTAATTCGTAGCCGAATTGCGCACTTTTCTGGCAATGAAAAAAAGGATTGGAACAGGGCAAAAAAATGGCGAGATAGATGCGGACAAATGAAAGTGTGTCGAGTCGTGACAGGTCTCGTCGTCACTCCATCAATTATGACGAGTTGGTGCCGCTTAATGGAGTTTTTCGCGAGCCCAGCCAATAGTTTCGTTTTTATTGCTCTCAAAGTTTTGCTTCTCGCTACAAATTGAAATCTGCGCGTTTGCCAACGATTCCCGACGGGGTTTAGCGACCAAATTCTCTCGCTATAAGAGAAAATTTCACCAAATCGTTTTGTCGTGTGGTGCACTTAAAAACCACTTTTTTATTTTTTATTTTTTATTTTATAGTATAAATTCTGATCCTGGTTTTATATATTTTTTATACATTTTTATTTTTATTTTTTAGATTTCAGAGGCTTAAAGTCGGTCGTCTGGTGAATTCATCGTTTTGTTCGCAAGGATTCGTGCAAATTATCGACGGCGATGACTCGAGTCCCGTTTCCAACAAACCTTCACCGGGTTCTTTTTGCGGGGAGATCGACCGTGATCAGACCTACATCTCTGAAACCAGTTTTGTTCACATTGTATTTTTTGCCGAATCGTTCACGGGTAAAATTTGTTAACGCAACCGAAAAATATATCAATAGTAGAAATTTCAGTTATTTTTTACTCTTTCTTTTTCTGCTATGGATTTGAAAATTTCACTCAGATAAACACGATTAAAACTTAGATAAATATTTCTAATAAATTGATTAATTTCAAGCGATTAACAAATACAGGCTTACATTTTTAAATAAAATAAACGATAAAGAGCATAATTTTTCAAATAACATTTATATTTCTACTATTTCATTCATTTTCCATTGTTTACATCAAAATAATATTTTTCTAAAATCTTTATTTCACAGATAAAACATATTTAACCTTTACTTCCCGTGCTGAACAACAATTCGAATTATTTGCTCGTTATGGACCCAATCCAATTCTATACCCTGATCGTCGAGGCAAACTCGTGAGTGGCACCTTCTGCGACCGCATCTTTCACGACTGTCGCTTGGGGACATGCTACGTTCAATCACCCGGCTATCCTGGAATTTATCCTCGCAATCTTCGTTGCCGTTACTTTTTGCATACACAAAATGTCTACATCAATCCACATTTGGAAAACGAAGTGCTCAGTATTGATGGCCAACACTGCGCCGATATGATCGTTTGCCCTATGAGGCCCGTCACCACCAACTGTCCGGGCGACTATCTCCGAATCCACGACGGATGGACCGAAACTAGTCCAGTTATCGGTACATTTTGCGGCACCGGCCGGTTTCCCTACGCCATTACAGGAACAGGCACCCTATTACTTGTTGTATTCGTTTCTACATTGACTGGGCCTATGCTCAACACTGGTTTCCACTTTAGCGTGGGGCCCAATCCGAAATGGGTGGGACCTGGTGCGACTAAAGTGAACGGGTCGTGCAGCAGCATTTTTGACAGTCGGAGCGAACTTTCCGATCACGATCGTCGCTTTCATTCTCTCGCTACTTGGTACACTCCGAACACTAATTGCGATTTTTTGATCAGAGCTCAGCCGAATCAGATAATTCGCCTTTATTTTAAGAGTTTTCGAGTCCATCGACCCAAACACGCCATTGCTCCTACGAGAGACTGCTCCGAATCGTTGTCGGTTTACGATTCGGATCGAAGAGATGAAGCTCGAGTTGTGGCTATTTTCTGTGACACTTGGGCAGCTCCGGTTCAAGACAGTAAAGATTTCGTATCGTCAGGTCCAGCTATGCTTATTCAATTTAAAAGCGCGACCGGTTCGTATGCCGGATCTTCTCTGGATTTTTGGATTCAATTCGATTTTTACAATGCATATAAATACGGTCAACCGGTGGCTAATACTGCATGCGATGAATTGTTTCAGAGCAGCTTTTCGTCGTCGGGAATGTTCAGTTCCCCGCTCAATCATTTGATCTTCAAACGGAAGGATTCATTACAGTGCCATTACACTTTCGAGGCGAACGCGGCACCTTTCGAACGCGTTTTCCTCACACTTTTCTCCCTCCAATTTGGCTACAACAAACGTGCGTGCGTATCGTGTTTGGCCGATCCAGTAGATAAAATAGTTATTCGAGAATTCTCTGACAACACGACAGACTTGGTTTGTTTATGCAACAACA
Source organism: Geophilus carpophagus (assembly GCA_034687075.1). Taxonomy (NCBI): domain Eukaryota; kingdom Metazoa; phylum Arthropoda; class Chilopoda; order Geophilomorpha; family Geophilidae; genus Geophilus; species Geophilus carpophagus. Next base: position 9,890 of record JAQFZN010001139.1, on the reverse strand, counting down.
CAAGCGATTTAGGAAAACATGGGGGACTCACTTTCGTGTCGTCGGGGGCTAGTTTAGAGCTTCGGTTGCACTACGAAGGAGAATTCGTCGAGTATAATTATTTCCATAATAAAATGGAAGTGTTTCAAGGAACTTATGAATTTTTCCACGGACCTTTATGCGGTCCTAGTTTGATTCCCAGTAGAAGTCAGGGCGAGCTCGTCTTTCCCTACATGGAACCGGACTATGTTGATATGGAGCGATTTGTGCACTGCATTTGGACAATTTATGTGACTCCGAACAAAGACCTATTTTTGTGGTTTGATTATTTGCAAATGTCCGGCAACTGCACATCTGATCGAATCGAGATCCGCCTTCCAAGTGCGGGTTACAGCTACGCCGACGAAGCAGTTTTAAGCGTATGTGACGACCAAGCATTTCAACTGCCGATCATCAATTCAACCAACATGGCAGCCAACAAGATTTTGGTGGAGCTGCGTGCGGCTCCTTCTTCCGACGCCAGATTCAAGCTGGTGTTCACTGAAGTGATGCAAGGCAAACAGAGCGAATATTATTTAAAACTTGGCATGGAACCATGTCCATTTCTCTGTCATGGATCCAACGTGTGCATCCCGCAGGACCTCGTGTGCAATGGGTTGGGCAACTGCCCTAAGCATTCCACTGATACGAGTGTTGAATTTGCCGACGAGGCTTTGTCTCTGTGTCGGTCGAGTGCCTTCTCTCTCGACTGGATCGCCATAGGTATGGGAGTGGCTGGTGGTGTTGTCATGACCTTATGTGTCATGTGCACATTCAGACGGTGCGGAAAACAGAGAAGAAGAGTGGGAACACCAAGATGAAGGTATTTTTTTTTTAGTTTAATTTGTATGTTTATGTAATTTAAGATTTTTAGAATGTCTTGTTTTTGGTGTTTAGTAGTAATATGTGTTGATGTTTTCATGTAGTTTTTCAAACATTTTTTTTTTGGGGGGGGGGGGTTTGTTCATTACACTAAGAGAACTTGCAAGATCTGTGCCAAATTGTAATTAATTTATTATGGCAATGTTTAATGTGAAATACTGATTATGCAATAACTGGTTTTGAATCTCACTATTGATCCTAATGTGTGTGGTGTTGATACATATTTAAAAAATTTTGAATTAATTATACCTGTAGTTTTGATGAAATACAGTTTGTTGACTTTAAGTTTCATCCTCTGATGAAAATAACGCAAATTGAACCTGTATAATTTGAAATTTTGTAAAAATTTCATTAATCTTGCTTAGAGGGGTGTTTTTTCTATTCACGCTACATTACCTTTTATTTAAAATTGAAAAATGCACCAATTTTATGTTTAACATCATAGCTATCGAGACAATAGCTATTATTAAATTTAAGTAATAATGGCATCATTCATGCAAATTCTCTTAAATTTATTCTAAAAAAAGAAAAAGTTTCAAATGGCTAATCTTTTATTTTTATTACTGATCTGACTTTTTTTATTAACGAATTAAACTCGTATTTTGACTTCAATTTCCTTAATCTATTGTAAATAAATAAGTCTCCCACTATAGGGAAACAATGACTTAGAGTTAATACGAGTCCATTTGAAGCGAACTGAGTTTACTTATGTAAGGTCAGAAAGAGAAACAAACATTATTTTCAAAGTAGGTTGAGTATAAATGGAATTGAACTTTGCCTCCGAACCTTAATGCGCAGCTTAGTACAATTGTGTAGGAATTGTCTTTTTTCCGCAGGCTCCCATGACGGAGCACTTAAAGTTATCCATCATCCTCAAGCACCGGCACAAAGGGCGGTCGTCTTTTTATTTTTTATTTTTTCTATTTTTCTCTACTTCTTCTTCTTCCCTCTTATTTTTTCCCACTTTTTTTCTTTTCTATTTCTTCACGGAATGGAAAGAAACAAAATTTTATGGGTGAAACGCCATCACCTGATTCGACGTGGGATGCCGTACGCCCTTCTAAACGAAGAGTGACACACACCGCAATAGATTTCTTTCTCTCTATTTTTTTTTATTTATCAAAGTGTTATAAAATAACAATTTTTTCAAAGAAATGTTGTAGTGTACATTAAATCAATTTTTTTGTAATGATTTATTTCTATCCCTATCTCATGTTCTTCACCATCATCATTTGAATTGGTGTCTTGTGTCGCAGTTAGTCAAAGTGCAGTGCCGTGCTTTAATATGAAAAAAATAATGAAAAAAATAATAAATTACCATAAATAGGATGATAATAATGTAATTTTTAAAGCAAAAAAACTAATAATATTTTTTTGTTTATATTTGATTTGTTGTTTTGTTTATGTAAATATTCCTAGGAGAATGTGTTTTTAGCAAAAATGTATTGTACATGAATTTTTGACTTGTTGTCAAAATAATAGGTCTTTCTCATGTTGCTAGACCTTGAATTTTTGTGTACACACACAAAAAAAATTTTATAACTTATTCTTGTTGCTCCGCTGAAATTTTTTGTCATTATTGGCTAGACATAGCAATTTCAATTTTATATAAAGCTGCTAAAGAAGAAAAAAAATTTTCTGTGATGAAACTTACATAAAGAGAAAAAGAAAAAAAAGAAACGCTTTGGTTATTGTAATAAGTTTTTTCAAGTCGAATAAAATATTTTTCTACATTGGATGTCCTCATCAACACCAGCAACGCTGCAATCCACTCTATACACCATCGATTGAAAAGCTCCGCCTCTGGTTGCGCTTTCCTGCTTACACCGCGCATTTTTATGTATACAGTAATGAGGAGATCCCACAAGCTGACGGCCACTATTTTCTCGCTTAAAGTACATTGGATGATTAAAAATATTCTTTTAACGATTATGTTTGAATTACTTTTAACGTCATTTACACACCAACAATTTTTTGACTTGGTGGCGCCATCTTGTGGGATTTCTTTAGCTATAATAGTAATTTAATTTGTTTAATTTTTAAGTTAATTTTAAAGCTTCAGAAACGTGTCGTCTTTGTTTATTTTTAATTATAGTTATGGCAAAAATGTTTTCATTTAGTTGCTAAATAGTATTAAGGATTTCTTGGATTATGAAAATAGTAAGTGTTAATGTATTTGCATGCAGGTTAATTTGCATGGCGCATGGCTAGTCACCCGTGCTGTAGAGAGACGACACGTACAATCCCTTGCTGCATCTCAACATTTCTCGTCTTTGCCTTCATCATTTTGACGACGCTGTGCTACACATCGGTAAGTACTAAAACATCTTGACATTTTAACGTAACCTTTTTTTAAGTAATGAGATAAAACTTGCACAACTGTGAATTTATGGTTAAAAATTTATTAGATATTTTGCGACTTGTAAATGGAGAAGTTTAAATTGAATTTTTGCCAAAATAAATTGGCAATCCGAACAACATTAGAATAACACAATGTTTTATATATTGTATTACAGTTCTTTGAGTAAAGCCGAAGAGTAAAGCAAATACTAACCCGAATTTTTAATGAGCAAGTACAAATATGAGATTTAATGAGTAGGTACAAATATGAGATTTAATGAGTGGTTAAAAGTGAAGTCAAAGATTAAAGAAATGGGGTTTTTTAAGTTCAAGTCGAAATTCTTAATTTTTTTTTTTTGAAAAAATAAATAAATAAAATTATAAAATTTATTCAAATTATTCGAATTAAAATAACTAACACTAATGTAAACAATTTTTAATATTTTCTAAGAAAGTTTTCAAACAAAACTAATTTTTTTAAAGGTGAATTTTAGTTTATTTTTAATTATATTTGTTTAGGGGGTTGAATTTGTAAATTTATATCCAAACTTAACTAATAAAAATTCAATTGAAAAGTATGATAATTTATTTACGTCTTTAATTGTTATGTTTATTTATTATTATTTTTTTTTAACTTTTACAAACTGTCTAAGAATTTTTTTTCCCCTTAGCAATTTACAAGTTTTGAGTTTACATTAATTTGACATTTCGCATTTTTCTCATTAATTTCTTCTTTTATTCCTCATGCACAATTTATGAGTCTTAAGTATTATGCTGCAAAGTTGGTGCTTTCAACTTTTAGGCCTAATATTGCCCTAAGGACTAATCTGTTTGTCATCTTAAGCCCATCCATTTACGTTATCATCACTCTAGCTTGTGTCTCTTTCCTCTACGTCTTTCAGTTTTTTCTAACTCATTTTTTTTATTAGGCAAATAATTTTCAACGTTTAATCCCACAAGAGAGTGAGGATAGGATAAACAATTAAAGTATAAGCAGAGAAACCGGGTAGAAGAAACGGGGGATTTGAACCGAAGGTTAAAGCAGTAGAAGTTTTACTGATGACTATGTTGTTGTTTTTGTTGTGAAGTTTTGCATTGGAGATTTGTCGTTGCTTTTTACGACGATGTTTGGAGTGGGTGCACGACCGAGAATAACACCCAAAGGGAAGAGTGAGCCGGTGAACTGGCGTTTTGGATGACTATCGTGGGGTGGATGGGATGGAAATGCGCCGTACGTCAAGCACAGTGAGCAGGCAAGGACAAATTTTTGATGGGATCCACGCCCCGCGTCGGCCGTCGTTCTGCGGCTAACCAGCTAACATAAACAAGAGGACGATGCTGGCATTGCTTAAACCTGTGTGCGATCGATAAAGGCACTTTTGCTCCTCCGAGACACTGCCAGATGGCGCTCACGAGAGCCAACGCAACTCTGACGAGATGTGGGCGAGAGTTGATGGGTTCACTCCCCTCCTTTCCACTTTTTTTTCTTCTTCTCTTCTCTTATGAAAGATTTACCAAAGTTGACAGTGCGAGGAATACATTTTAACGTGGAATATTTTTTATTGGTTCATTTCTTTTTCAAACTCCATTTCAAAAAGGTATAAATTTCGAAAAAGTGAGCAGGACGAGCGTCAAGAATTCCCTCGACCAATGCTATAATTCACTTGTGACATTTTGTCAAAAATTGGACCATCTTCAATTCCGTCATTCAACTTGTCACAATTTTCAAATTCAAACGTTTATTTTTTAATGTTTGTCGAATATTTATAACTTTTTCAATTTTATTAATAGATAATGTACTAGAATTTCAAGTTGGTTATTTGTATATTGTGTAGGAAGTGTTTTGTTGAAACAGTAAAGTTTAACTAAAAGAAAAAATGGGATTTAGTTTGCACGAAAATTAATTCTAATCGAATCATTAAGTTTGAAAATTAAGATAAGCGTCTGAAATAAATTCAATTTCTTTATTTGCTTTTCTGCAAATGCGCATTTACTATTAAATTGAGAGTAAACAAACATAATTCCACTCTTTATAAACTAAAAAAATAAAACTAAATGTTAAAATTTTCGTAAACATCGTAAATCTCTACTAATGTCCGCAATGTAAAAACAAGATTGTTTTAATATCATATTTAAGCTTTCAAAGAAAACTTTACAGTTTAATATTACATTAAATTTAAAATTATGAATAAATCAGTATTTTAATAGAATAGAAATTTTACTAACAAATAAAAACCCAACTTTTTAAAGCAGTAGCTCTTTAATAATACCTATCTATTACAACATGGCGTTAAATTAAACGCGCACCATTAAATGATACCTTGCTTAAGACAGCCCTTTAATTATCTACTAAAAAAAATGCAAGAAGAGAAGAAAAAAAGAAGCAAAACTAAATAAAAAATGCCAGGCACAGTTTATTGATTAGAGGAAAAGTTTTGGACTAGTGATTGGCACTAATTCTTAAGCACACTGGGCCGTGTCGCCAACGGTTGATGGCTGTGCACTGAAAATGCATTTCCCAATATCGACCTACACCTGATAAAGAACATTCCCCACATCCACCTGACGTTTTCTCTCGACTCTTCCATGTATATTTGGAAATTTTCCGTTTAAATCAAAAGTTTTTTCGCTTTACAAAGTCGTAGGTTACCTTTAAAAAATGTGATTCCTAATGAAAACAGAGATAAGTAAAGAAAGACGTTGCAAGCGCATTTTCATCGGAGGATCTGCGGCTAATGGGTCAGTTTAGTGGGTGCGTGTCCTCTGGCCTGGCAACGGATCTACGAGAAAGCTTTTTATTTGGAAGGCAGCAGATCGGGTTTGCCCGAGGCCATTGTCGCTCCTTAATGTCCTCGTCCTATTAGAGCATCCTCATCTCTGTCCTTTGGAGAAACCAGGCTGTTAGTAATTACCTCCTTTTGTTCAGAGTCCATTTCCAGGATGTTTGGCCCTCACCCAACGCTCCTGTCACGCCGTTGCTCACCAATAACATTCCTTTATTTCGCTCATAGCTTGACACCTTTTTATTTGTGTTATTTTCTTCTTTTTTTGTTTTATTCGTTGGGTATTGACGAAAGTTTTAAGGGGAACAACTGCAGCATTTTTCTGTTTAATGTATTAAAAATTTAAAATAAAATTTAATTATAAAATTCTGCTGTTATAATGTATAAGTTGACACTATTTAAGACAAACTCTAAGTGGAATTAAAGTCTTATTCTTATGGAGTATAAGATCAATATAAGGAATTTTTAAAAAATGATAAAAGTTTAAGAATTATAAACTCAGATCAATATCGCGATTTTTAGAAAAATTTTAAATTGAAAATTGGTTTTACTGGATAATAGTGCACATAGAGGTCGCGAACATCTCTATTATTTGTAGGAAAGAAAAGCATTTATATTTGGAAAAATTGTAGTTAGAATTCACAGAAAAGCAAAACAATTTTAAACAGTTTGTTATTGATTATTTTGTATTGTAATGAGATTTCATCTATCTATACTGCAAAAATTATTAATAAATGGTGAACCGATTAAGACACTGATGCTTCATTGCAATGCTTGTTCATGAATTAATTATTTGTTTTTAGAATTTATAATGTACAATATTTATCAAAATTTAAATGAAAATTTATTATTACTAACAGCTTATGCTTTAACAACTTTCTAATTGAAACTTTTTTTGAATTATTTTAAATTATACAATTACAATGATAAATAAGTGTTGGGTGTCGTTAATTGTTCTCAAAATATTATTCTGTTATTTTAAAGTAAATTGTGGTTTGCAATGTTTATTTCAAGCGCGACTAATAATAATTAAGAATGTCGCAAAAGATTTTTTTTGGGTATAAGTGAGTACGCTTTCCTAATTAATCAACATTAACATGCATTTGTAATTTTAGCTAAGATGTGGATGGAACCATTAAATTTTTCTAACATTTTACGAGTATTTTGTCAACTTGAGTCCAGTCTCCTTATAAACCAACGTTTGTAGCTCCATTAAAGAGAGCGATAAAAATAAACCAACATGGCTTCTTACGAAATATAATTTTATAATGTTTTAAATGAGAGAACCAGAAATAAGAGAAAATATAAAAAAATACATGTTGTTGCTTAGAATATTGAAAAACTAATTACAAAACTCGAAGTAAGAATTAATTCGGACGTCATTGCGAATTGCCATCATTTTTTAATTGGTTTAAAACTCGATGTGAATTCAATTAGTTTTACTTTTGACACTGCGCTTGAAAATTTATGCAACTGCATTTTTTAAAAAACATATTTCATTAAATTTTTTTTATCAAAGTTTTTGTTTCAGTCATCATAAATTTTGTCAGATTTTAAGCTGGAGAATGGATTTTGTTACGAGTTGACGACACTTTATCTTTCTCATATTAGAAAAGGTTAAGCAAATGAAATGTCGGTGCGTATTGTCTGGTGTGTTGGTGATGAATTGCACTGTAAATTAGAGAGGAGATTTGAAAGCAGAGGAGCAAACAACTAGTGGTGTGTGTGAGAGAAGCAATCATTAAGGAAGTGATGTCTGTTGTGTGCAGGAAATAAGATCCTCGCTCTATAATCGATAAATACGAGTGCTGCTTATTTTGGTCACAGACTCAAAGTAAAAGCTAAAATGTGTTTTCTCCAGTGTCACAAATAGATATTTGTACTTGAAATAATATTCTATTTGATATAACGTTACAACTTCATATACAGTAAACATTTTTAGTATTATAGTTGTCAAATAAATTTATAAAAACACTTTTAAAAATAAGATGTAAGACAATTTGTTTTGTTATGCAGATTTTGAATCTGAAAATCCAGTAAGTGTAAATGGGCTTACTGGATGTAAATAAATAATGCAACTCAGAACCGAATTCTTGTGATGAATTTCCCATAGGACAGAATGTACTGAATCTTCAGGTGCCAAATTTATTGGGGCATTAGTTTGATAATAGCAAATATTAGTGAAACAATTTTGACTTGCTTAAAGATAAATTTAAAAAAAAATGTTTGGTTTGCCATCTAGTGGCGAATAGGGAACAACTGCTCAGAATTTATTGTTGGATTTAAATGTGGGCTTGTTAAACGATCTTTATTTAATTGTTTAAACAAATTGCAAATGTTTAATTTGCCCAATAGAAATTGAACTTTAAATTTACTTAGAGATTAGTGTAAATTCGTAGATTTAGCACTGAACAAGTGTAAACATTGGGAAGTGTAAAAGGTTAAAGGTTTAAGCCATTTTACCCCTCGCTCATCTAGCAAGCCTTAGAGATCGCCATCAAAAGGTCATCTCTGGAGTGCTGTGCTTCCCCCGGTCACACTTGGAGTCCTTTTCCTGAATTTGATTACTCGTGATGGTTAACTCAAGAAAAACACGCTCGTCTTCACATGTGGCATCAGTACATGTAATATAAACTGATGGAAAAGTCTCTTAAAATAAATTAAGTTACAAATTTGTTGTGGAAGAAACTCTTTAAATCTATTACGTGATATAAACTATTCAGAGGTCAAGTTATTCGATGTTTGAAATTGTTATTGCAGTGATCTTTGAAAGGTTTAGAAATGGAATTAGTTTGATAATAAAAATTTTATTTCTAAAAATTCTTAATAATTTAACAATTGAAAAATCAATTTTTGGGATTTGTTATCTGATTTTGTACATAAATTATTTGTTTGATTCTATTATTGCAAACTGCTTTAAGTAAACGAGAGTTAGCTGGTCTATGGAAAGGAAACAAAAAAATTGTTTCAGTGTTTATTTAGGTAATGAAGCAAGAGAACCTTTTTGCTGATATTATAAAATGTAGAATAATTTAAATAAAAATAACAAAATTGTTTATTTTTATGATTTTTCAATTTGCAATTACATTGGTAGGGGTACCAATAATAAAATTAGCTGTTTCACTTCGATTACAACTACTTAAGAATTTGTGAATTAGGTTAAAGATTATAGCATAATTTTTGCTAAGTCATTTATTTATTAGAGTATTTTTAAGTCAACAATCTGCTTACACCACTGGCTTTATTTGTTTTATGACTTGCGAAAATGCCAGTTGTCAAGTTTATGATATTCTAAGGCAGTGCAACACTTTGTTTTCTATGGTGCAATCAGAAATTTGTGTTTTTAACTTATTTACGAATTGATAATTCCACTTAGAGGGGCGGATTGAGGCCCAAAATTGTTTTAAACCGGCCCAGTCTAAAATTTTTTCATCCCACAGCTATTTAGAGCCAAGATTGCTATTTCTTAGTATTACAATTAATCTAATTTTTATTATTTATTATTTTTATTTATCTTTTTACTTTTAATATAGTTTATTTTAAATTTGTACCGCCCCACTGGGGCATGCCCGAATGCCCAGTGGGTCAACCACCCCTGTCCACGTACATAAAAACGCTACGTAGCAAAATCTAAAGATGACGATTTTATTCGCTTTGGCTCCTCGTATGAAAATCCATCCTAAATTAGTGGTTTTTAAACAATAGTTTGCACTTCATAAATGTAAAAAGAATAAATTTAATAAATTGTGCCAACACACAAAACATCATACAATTGAAAGAATTTATTGTATGAAATGTCTGATTGGCATGCTATCATTTGAAACATATTTATTTAGATTATTTGTTGACATGGGGATCGCCAAAAAT
>JAQFZN010001138.1:0-18368 GCA_034687075.1 Geophilus carpophagus | reverse complement strand
GAAAAAAAATTACATGTGACGTCACATTTTTATATTTATTGTATATATATATATGTATATCTTTATTATATTTATTTTTTATTTATGTTTATTTAATTATTTATTTATTGCTTATTTATTAGGTGTGTGTAGTGCAATGAAGTCAACTTCACGGTCGAGTAACCCAAGGCAGGGGGTGGAGTGTGAGAAATAGTGACGGGAGTTGACTTTATTGCTTGCAGGCTTTTTTTCTAGTTGACCTTCCCATCCCACCCTCTTTTGGCGTCGTGATTCAATTTTTTTAATTGGTGACCCCACCCCTACCTTTATTTTTTTATGTTACTTTATTTTGATAATACAACCATTTTTCCCATCATCGATGACGTCATTGGCATCTCGCGTGTTCATGTAAAATTTTTTTTCTTTTTTTTTCTGGGGAGGGAGGGGTATGGGGGTGAGGAGTCGGTGGTGGTGGGGAGGAGGAAGTCTTTTGTAAGGAAGAATTTTTTTATTATGATTTTTTTTTCTCTCTTTTTGGGTCTCCTTCCTCCTCCCACGTATTCTAGACGCCGCCCGTTGTCGTCGTCTGAAGTGACGAACGCCGGCCATGGCGATTATGATTATTGATTAGCTGACAAAGAAGGGAAAAAACGACGGTGATTACGGGAGGGATGGAGGGAAGGTGGTGGTGGTGGTAGGAAAGGAGGGGGAGTGAAACGCTTCATCCGAACCTAAGAATAAACAGCGCACGAATCGGCCACCAGATGGTGATGGATTGCACGCGCCTGGAGAGAGAGAGTGAGAGAGAGAGAGAGAGAAAAAGAGAGAGAGAGGGAGGGGGTGACGTCATCAGGTGTTGAAACGGTTGCTTGAATATTCTCGTATTTCGTTCGCCCCCATGTCGAGAAGAGGGAGAAAAAGAGAAGTGTGTATACTGATTGCAACAGCCGAGCCCAGTGGATATGGCAAGAAGCAAAACTGTCATCAGTGAAATATGGCGGGAATTTCTGACTTGATTCCAACAATGTAACATCTTGCGGGTGCCGTTGCCGACTCACCTTACCCATCCACCCTCTCTTCCGGCGCGAAATGTTTTGTTATTAGGCGCGCGCAAACGGTCGCAACACGTGTTGCCACGATGCCGACGCCCAACAACACTCATCCCCTCCTTCGTTTCCCTCCATCCATCCTTGCATCCACCATCTTCTACACACTTTGTGCCTTTTCTATAAGAGTATCCCTCTAAATCCTGTTTCTTTTGCTTATTCATCCCGAGAAAGATGGAGATGGTGGAAGGGAGGGGAGGATGTGCAATGCCCTCTGGCAATACAACTGTTCACATTGTGCCCAGTGTGCTGCATCCCGAGGCGGCGTTCGAGGCGGTCTACTCGTGGGGGTGTGTGGAGTGGTGAGGGTGAGAGAGGCGGCCGTTGCTAGGGCGACGCCAGTCTAAATGGGTGTAATTTTGTTTGAAATTCGGCGTGTGCCGTCCGCGCCACTGGCACGGGTGCAAGTGATAAACATGCGACCCAACTTTTGATTTTGGGGCCGGCAGCGGAATTTTTTGGCGCGTATCGATTCTGGCCCCGCTCCAGGCGAAGGAAAAAAAAAAGAGAGACGCGCCAAAGAAGAAAAGGAACTCGCCTTCAATCTGCCTATTTTATTTATTCTCAGCGCCCGCGCATCGATGAAAAAGGCACCTCTCACGGACAAACTCACGTCCACCACCTTAACACCCGCTCGCCCCCTATTCTTTCACTTCACTGCTGTGTTTACACAACTCAGTGAAGAAGGAATAAAAAATAAAAATCAAAAAAATATTTAAGAAAATAAAAAAAAAAGAGAGAGGGGGAGAGAAAAAAAAATTGAGAATAAAAAAAAATTTGCATCTTATCGGCGTGTAATGAGCGCCATTTTAGCTTTTCGCCATTCGCGCGCGATTACATTTGTTTTTCGGCGTTTCTTTTTGGGATTTACGGCCTCATCCCCTCTCCCCCTTCCCTCCTCTTGTTCTTCTTCTTCTCATTTCTTCGTGTTTGTGTTTGGGCCCTGATTTTACAGTTGGAGCGATGCAATTCGACGCCATTACTAATTGATTGCATTTGAATGGAAGGTCGGTAATAACACAGCAAGCTTATTATATAAACAAGTCTGGAGAATATGTTAAAGATTTCTTCTTAAAAAATTTAATTAGTTTAGTGATTTTGATTGATTGATAGAATGCCAAAGGGCCTACAATACGTAAGGTGTGCAGGCCTTCGAACGGAGCGAATGCCGGTGCAAAGTCATCGGGTGGCAACGATGGGGCTTCCCCACCAGGGCAATCGTTACTGATGATGAACCCGCAACTCGTGTCGCAGCAACAGCAGCAGCAGATGCAGCAACTGCTACAACAGCAAGTGTTAACTCCGGCACAGATCCAGGGCATCATGCAACATCAGAGTATGTTCCTGCAGCAACAGGTGAGCGCCACTACCTACTCGCCCATCTTTGGCCATTAGTTGATGTGCATCGCTTCAGCAGCAGCAGCATCAGCTGGCCGAGCTGGGACGGAAGCAGATGGAGCAGATCCTCCAGCAGCTGCAGGAGCAGCTCCAGATCAACATGATCCAGCAGTCGCAACTGATGCAGCAGCTGAGCGGCGCGACGCCCCAGGCTACAGCCACCGCCGTCGTCACCGCCGCCAACAGCATCGATAAGAAACAACAACCCAATAAGTCGCTTCAGGCGCAGCTGCAGCAACTCGCTCTACAACAGCAACAACTCATGCAGCAACTTCAGCTGATGCAGCGCCAATACCTTCTGCAACAAGGCATCGGACTGCAGCCCGTCGTCATCCCTCAAGGTACGTATCCCCCTGCCCCTCCCCCTTTTCCCCAATAAAACACCCCTCCCCCCTTGACCAAAATTAATTTTATTTCAGGCATCACTGCAACAGAAATGCAAAACTTGTTGAAGGAAAATTCAAGTTTAGAGGCGAATGAAATGAAGACATCTTCAGGACTAAATGGTTTTTTCGGCAGTGGTGGCGTTAATCCGCCCCCTTCAATACGTGTCATGAATGGGATGACTGATGGCTACATGATGCCTTCAGGAGGGGGCAGCAATCATCCACATCAGGTTGATGAGGCCAATGATGGTGCACCGCCAACATCTCACCTCTTATATGGTCATGGCGTTTGCAAGTGGCCAGGATGTGAAGCACTGTGTGAAGACCATGTGGCATTTATCAAGTGATATAGAAATAAATGAATAAAATGGAATCGATCAAATTATACATTGTTTTTAAAGGCATCTCAATACCGAGCATCAGTTGGACGATAGGTCGACTGCGCAAGCACGTGTACAAATGCAGGTAGTGAGTCAACTGGAGATTCAACTGACTAAAGAACGGGAGAGACTCCAAGCCATGATGCAACATTTGCATATGAAACCAAATCAGGCTGGACAAAACTCGCCCGAGCTGCCTGCCAAGGACCCCGTAATTATTTCATTCAATTTGATTATCAACTTTTTTTATGCTCTAAAAAGTATTTTTATTACAAGTCCACTCCGCCTATGCTGAAGCATGGGGCATCGTCGTTAGCGACTCCTCCGATGACGTCATCGCCTGTGGCCGTCACACCAGTGACTATTGCGACACCGCCATCTCTTGTGTCGGCGGTTCGTCCTCCACCTACGCAACTTCTCCATCCACCCACGCCCACAAGCGGGGGACCCATCAGGAGGCGAATCTCTGACAAGGCCAATCTGCCAGTTTCGGCAGGTAAAATGAAACACAAAAAAATAATAAAAATGGACGATGCCTCGATGGGCATCAAGGGGGGAGAGCATCAGTAGCTGTAATGAACGTAACACCGTTTTTTTTTGTTTTTAAATTTGTTTTGATTTTGTTTTTAATTTTTAAAAATCGGTCGCCATGTTTTTTTTTAATATTTTTTTTTATTTTTTATTTTTTATTTTTGGTTTGAATTTGTTTCTCCTCTTACATAGGCTTTGACCTCTCTGATTCGGTCAGACGACGAGTGGCTGACCGCGTTAGCCTCGATATTTCTGAAGGTAAAGAGATAATAATTTGTTTGATTCGTTCAATTCCGCTCCCTCTATCTCGACCAGGTTGTGGGGGTTGGGTGGGGTGCGTGGGTGGAGTTCATTACAGCTACACCTCAATAGGGAGTTTGCGTCGTTTGTAGCCTAATTAGCCGCTTTGTGTCACTTCAGTGTCACCTGGAGGAGGAGGCTACGTGCCCGACGACGCTCAACTTTGGGAGATGTACGGTACGCATCCCCCCACTCACCCACCACCCACCCACACACCTGCCCTGCAAAAATATTAAGGGTTGGGTTTTAGTTAATTCCTATGAGGGAGAGGGATCTTGAAATTTATTAGGAGGGGGTTGTTTTGGCGCGTTTTGATTTGGGGTGTTTTTTTTTCTTACAGAAATTCAGCGGAATAGGGAGTTCTACAAGAATGCTGATGTCAGACCCCCGTTCACATATGCCTCGTTGATTCGGCAGGTAGGGTTCATATTTATTTTATTTAAAATTCAGAAGTAAAAAGATTGCTATTTAATTTCAAACTTTGTTTATAAATAAATCAATAAATGATGTATTGTGCATTGTCAACTGGAAATATTTCAAGTTTCGAGTGAAAATTAGTGAGAGACTTGATTTTTGTTGAAATTAAAAGTTAATTTTAATTAAAATAATAATTCTGGCTAAGATAAATATTAAATAGCAAATACTGACAATTTAGCTATGAGATTATGAGTTTTGTTAATTAAAGTACGATAAAATTGAAATTCGATAAATGTTTTGTTAACTAAAAAATTTTAAATGTTTAATTTTTATTTGCTAATAAAATAGATTTTTCTTTGATAATATCATATGAATTAAAATTCAATTTCCGTATTGAAAGAAAATGAACTAACAATTTATATTTTTCTTTTTAAAAATATTTTTATTAAAAGGCGATCATCGAGTCACCTGAGAAACAACTCACTTTGAACGAAATCTACAATTGGTTCCAGAACACCTTCTGTTATTTCCGGCGGAATGCTGCGACATGGAAGGTAGCAAAAAAACACATATTTCTTTATTCGATATTTTTTTCTTACTCTATTTTTCTACTTAATCTTCTATTGCATGTTAAATGAAAACTAAAACAAAATAACAAAGAAACAAATTTTTAAAAAATTACAAAAAATTACAAAAAAAAAATAATATTGATTTTATTAAAATATTAAAAAATAATAATAAACAATAATATTAAAAATAAATATTTGAAGTAATTTAGTTTTCATTTTGGTTTTCTCTTAACTAACTCTTTTTCCTTCACAGATATTTAAAAAAAAAAATTGGGGGTTCTTATAATAATAATAATAAAAAAAAGGACAAAAGTCACCTGGCGGTGACCTCGTGACCCAATCCGAGTTCCATTAGGGGCCAGCAGCAACACCTTGTTTGGCTGCAGCGACCTACGCGTGTTTGCGTGTGCATAATTAATATCTCATTTGCATATATATTGATGAGACTCGCTTCAGTCAACAGATGAAGAAAACCCCCTTACCGCCCCTCCCCTCCTTATTTGCATAACAAAAGGAACGCCCCCCTCTCCATCCTTACCCCATTCCGTCGTCTCGCACAAATAAATATTGACTGGGCGGAAGAGTTGCCAGTTAATCAGGTGCGCCGCCCTTCTATACTCTCTCATCGCGGTGCAGGTGGACTTGGACCTCGTCGACGGCGCAGCACTTTTCCCAGGAGACAATGGGTCAATGAGAACGCGAAACATGTGCAAGCGCACCGCGTTTTTCATTCATGTGTGCATATTTTTATAAAATATAAAATTCAAAGTGCACAAATTGTCCATGCAGAGATTTTTCCCCTTTTACCCAGTGTAAAATGCGCGATTGGGTTGGATTTATTAGCTATGTTCATATCTTAATTACATGAGATTATTAATTAACATGCATAATTATAATAATGTAATAATAATAAGTGACAATGCTACTTGAATATGGGTCTAATAGGCCTAACTCATATTCAAAATGCACTAAAATGAAAAAAGACAAAAAATTATAGAAAAAAGTGTTAGAAATATATTGAATATGAAGATAGCTTTTAAATGGTGACTTGGGCGTTTGGATTGTTACCTCTGCTGCCTCCATTAAATTTGATGTCTCAACTCGGATGATGTCGACCATTTTTTTTTTTAGAAATCTACTTTTTTATTAGGCTCTTTTTCGTAAAGTAAAAAATCTAAAAATCAAATCTCTGCATGTGGATTTTGATTTTAATTGAATTGAATAGTTTTATTTATTTCAATTTTTGACTCGTTCCTGTTAGTTGTCCATTTGCATGATTTTTTTATATCAAAATCTCTTTTTCTTTCTCTATTTATCTCTCTTTCTATAAAAATTATACAATTAAGATATCTTTCTCTCCTCTCAATTTATTTTTCTCTTAATTTTATGCTTTTTGCCCTTCAAAATGTGTTTGTGTTTGTGTTTGTATTTGCCCCTTAGAACGCAGTGCGCCACAACCTTAGTCTCCACAAATGTTTTATGAGAGTTGAGAACGTTAAGGGGGCAGTGTGGACTGTTGATGAAGTTGAGTTCTACAAACGCCGGCCACAGCGAGTCACCGGGTATGTTGCACGAAAGGGTTGAGCCCCCGCCCCCCCGCGAAACCCCATTACAACCACATCACACATCGTCCTACCGAGAGGACGCCACTTGCGGGGGTTTCCCGGGCGCGCGTGGTGGTCGCCCGTCACTCGTTCCGAGTGTTTTTAATCTCTTTTTCTCTATTTTTCTCTCTCTCTCTCTCTCTCTTTATTTTTTTATTTATTTTTTTACTCTTCCTATTTGTTTCTCTCTCTCTCTTCTCTCTCTCTCTCTCTCTCTTCCTCGTTTTTCTCGGTTTTCTCTCTTTTCCTCTCCTCTATCTCTCCGTGCACAGAACGCTATACGCACCAACCTGTCTCTCCATAAATGTTTTGTAAGGTATGAGGATGATTTTGGCTCGTTTTGGATGGTGGATGACGTTGAGTTTGTAAAGAGGCGCCACTTGAGCCGAGGGAGGCCGCGAAAGTATCACGAAACTAACGATTCCTACCTCGCACAGTAAGCACAACGCTCTCTCTTCTTCTGACTGTCGCTGCTCTTATAAAGGTCAAGTGAAAAGAAATTGAAGTGATATTAATTATTATTACTATTATTATTATGTTGAGTATGTCACGAAGAATTGTGAAATGGGTCAAATAAGCGCTAAAATTGGGTTATTTCAAACACCGAACGTGTGAAATAAACCAATAACTGTCACTTTAAATGATTTAATTAAATCTCGTTTTTTTAGCGAGGTTAAAATCGATTATTTTAGTTGGCATAGATTTTTTAAAAGCGAAACACAATTAGTTTGTTATATATTTTTATATATATATTTCTCTAACTTCGACCTAGATTATACGGAATTTTCCCCCTTTTTTGAGAGGTTAAAAATCAATTCCAATTTCCTATTGGCACCACTTATTTCGATTTCTCCATTTTATTCGTTTATTTGAAGAGTAAGGAAATAGCACTTAAGCATTAAAATGCAAAAATACAAAAGTTTTGATCATTTTTCAATTGATAAGATTATAAAAATGATTTTCACTAGACCTTTAAACTTCCCATTAATCCCACAGCTTCTTTACCCACCTCTTCCCATATCCTCAAGACGCATGTTGCTCACGTGATCGTTTTTGATTGTTCCTCTCACCTGGTTTGGAAGGGAAAGGTGATCACAAGGTGTCCACTCAAGTGGTGCTTTAAGGTATTTTTTTTTCTAAATATACATATATATATTTATTATATATAACTTATTTATATTCATTTTTATTTTTATATATATATCTATATGTATATATATATTCTCTCTTTTTCCTATTTCTTCTGCACTTGTGTATATTTATTTATTTTTTATTTATTTATTGACTTATTACTTCATTTATTCATTCATTTTTTCATACTATTTTAAAAATATGTCAATAGTCTTTTTTCCGTTCCAAACTCTTGTTGTCGTGATTGAATTAAGGGGATACACAGCACACTTTAACCATCATTATTATACTTATTGAAATAAGATAAAAATTGACAGTTGTTACGTGTATTGTGCTCCTCTTTTTCATTTGATTGTTGTCTAGAAAAGATGATTGACGTGTGTATATTTGACTAGTGGGAGGGATAAAATCTATAAGAAGGGAGTTGTGTTTTTCAGGGTTGGGGGTTGTGTGGAAAATGTTTAATCTTACACCGTGTTTTCGCGTTTGATTTTACAGGGGCCTGCAGGCGAAGAGTCCGACGTTGCAGCCAAGTCCCACATTGTATGGGGAGACGCTGACCGCCAGTCTGCAGGTAGGAGGCAGCACTGTTGAAGCAGGGGACTCTTCGGCGGCCGAGGAAGGCGACCCCGTTCCCCGGCCACCCCCACCACCACCACTTCCTCCTCAGCTTCCGCCGGGGTGTCGGGACCACTTGCACCCTGCCCTGATGTATCGCATGACCTGTGACTTTGCTGACTATTGGGTATAAGTACGAGTTTCTCTCTCTCTCTATCTTTCTCACTCTTATCTATCTCTCTATCTCGTGTCTGTGTCTCACTTTATCACTTCTGTTTATCCGTTTCGTTTTTCCCCTCCAAATTCTAATCCTAGACACCTTTTTATTATCGAACTACTACAAATTTCTTGATGGTGGTTGGGACGGGGGTCGCATTCGCCTTCCCCCGCCCTTGCCACCCGTCCCTGGTCCCTTTCGGTCGCCGTCCATTGCACACAGGGCATTTTGGAATTCACGTCATTTTTTTTTTTAATGAAATATCTGTTTGTTAAGGGAAATGGAATTTTTTTGTGAAAATTAGTCTTTAATTATCATTGTACTAATTGTGCAACGCTAATTGATGATCAATTTTTATGCAAATTTACGTTTTCGTGCCAAAAGATAATTAAATCGCAAGTCATTATTGTTAATACAGTTTCGGAGTTTTGTCTCCCATCAACTTCTCGGTTTATATAACTGTATAAAGGAGACATCAGACAGGAGGTGATGTGAAGGAATGAGAAATTTTTATGGTAAATCTGTAAATTATGTAATACGAAAAACAAAACATGTTTTATTATGAGTTCTACATGCAGTAGAGAAATGAAAAAGAGAGAAAATGTGAAATGTTGCAAATCTTTCTAGAGGGAATTAAAATATGAAAAATAAAATTAAAGTAATAGTTGTTTGCAACTTATTTCTTCGAATTCATTTCGCTATTGTATTTGATGCGAGTAAATTTCGAGAAAAGTTTATAAATTGGCTAATTCATTTAATTATTACGAGATGTATCGATTAAAAAATATTCAACAAATGTTTCTTTACAAGTCGAAAATTACAACAGATTGTTATCAACAATGATAAAAATTTACTTCAAATTTCTATGCAATTTATTTCGCAAGTTGTTTTAAGGAAAACTATTCCCTGCATTCATTTAACGGAATCTAATTCACATCTATTAGAAAACTGTATTGGATTTGTATTGAATCGTTTTGCCGAATGCGATTTGATCAATTCAAATATTCTATTATTCTTGCGTCAAATTTTCAACTCATTTCCCAAAATAAGAAATTTATTATTTTGAAAATAGAAAATTTTAAAAATTTCTATTAATGTCTTTTAATCTGTGTGATGTTTCGCGAGGTGACGTGTCTTGGGATTTTGTTCGTGTGCCATGTGGCGTCGATTGGCCATCTGGCTAGTTGAATGTTGTGTTTTGAGTGACCCTTTGTGTTGCGTTCTAGGCGGCCTTGGCCGAGTCCAATTTACCGTTTCTCAACAACTCGTCGAGCACGTCGAGTTCTTCCGGGAGTCTCAACGACCACTTGTCGCTAGAGAAGCACTTGGGTCCACCTCCCCCTTTAACATCGCCAAAGGACAACGGTATAGGGTAAGCAAACTACACAACACAAAACTGATATGAAATAAAATTTTTAAAAAATTAAATGAATTTATTTATTTCTACAAATTTTTGTTTGTATTTTTTTGTTTTTCCAGTCACGAATCCAATTCTGTTCAGATTAAACAAGAACCACAAGATAACCACGGTCTACTTGACCACGCAGATGATGAAGATGACGATGATGACGATGACGACGACGACGCAATGGACGAGGGAGATGCGGCATTAGATGAAGCCCAGGACTTATCAGTGCAAGCACCGGTAGCCGCTACTCCGTCGCCCGACCTCACACTCACTCTTGATGGACACGAGGGTTAATTAATACGATACATATTCGAAAAAAATGTCTGTTGCTGCGCCTTCTTGTCATGAACAACTCGAGGCAGTGCCATTTTGCAGTGTTTTTAGTCGTCGTGACCTCGAGCACATTCCCTTTGATGTCATTTTTTAAGTTCCTATCGAGGAGCTCAAGTTCACAGACTGGTTACGTGTTACTTTTGCTCTCTTCGTGGACCCCTTTGTTATATTATCCTTACAAACATGGACGTTCGTCGTATCCAGAACGATAGAAGTTGCCTCCCTTATTTTTGTCGTGTAATTTTTATTTTTTCTCGTGTTAGAAAAATTCCTCTGGCTACAGCCTTCCTTCCTGTGTGACGTAGTCATCACTACTCTGCTAAACTTCTACTACTACTCTAACTACTACTACTAATACTAATACTAATACTAATACTACTACTAATACTACTACTACACTACTATTATTACTACTACTACTACTATTCTACTACTCTTACTAACTACCTACTAAAAAAAATTGTAGTCGAGTTAAATTAGGTAGAAGATGGCGTTAGGCCCGTAAAATCCCCTTCCCTATGCACTGGACAGACATGTGGCTTCACCTGGCCGCTTCTTCTTCTCACATATCGCCAACTTTATTGCTTTAAACAAATTTTAAAAAATATTATAGATGAATTTTTTATTTGATGGTTCCTAACATAAATATTTTATTTTTATGTTTTAATCAAACCAGGTGTTGAATTCCTATTTTGTAATTTTTGTTTGATTTTATTTTAATTTTTTGTTTTTTAATTTTAAAAAATTGTAAAAATGACCTTCGCCCATTTTAGTCAATATTAAGAAGGTCTAATCAAAAAGTTTTTGGGACGCCATATTTAGTCCAATTTTTTCCTATTGTCAATGAGCAGTCTAGTCTGGGATGAGTGCCCAAAGGATTGCCAAGTTCCTCGTTCGTCAACTGATCGATTCAGATGGCGCTCGATTTGTGCCAAATGAGCGTCGATTTATTTTGTGTTTGCTTAAACCTCAGGTGTCTAAGGTGTAGTTGTTTGGGGCTCTCACACCTCACTCTTCTGCCCGTTTTTTTCTTCTCTCCATGGAGCTTATTATGAAGAAGAATCCAAAATGGCCTCGTGTCTGTAGTTCAACAGCAATAAATTGTATACTAGCCGTGTATTTCTAAAATGACCCGAATAAAAATGATTTGAACAGTGATAAAATAATCAATTCTCTTTACTTGTTTTCGAAACACATTAACACTTTTTTAAAACTAAATGAATCAGTAATAATTCATTTTTTTAAATCTTTTCAAACTTTTCAATTATTTCTTTTTATAAAATTGAATCGGTTACACACATACAATTTTAGATAGTACGTATGATTGTATGGTATTTAAAATTCTTTTTTATTTCAAAACAAAGAGCAACTTAATAACAATTTAACAAAACAATAAGTAAGTTCAGTTGCGTAATTTTTTGTTGATGACTGTTAACTTTATAAATTACTTTTATCATACTCTTGTCAGCTAGCCCCTGTGGCCTAATGGATAAGGCATCGGTCTCCTAAACCGGGGATTGCGGGTTCGAGTCCCGCCAGGGGTAAAATTTTTATTTCATTTTTCTTTTAATTTATTAACTTATGCCATTAGTACAATGCATAAAAATATTTAAAATCTATTTTTATAATAATAATTTTTTGCAATTTTATATTTTCATAACTTAAACCAATTTATGGAGACCATTAAAGTAAAACAAATTGTTCTTTCTGTGTACTGCAAACAATCAGTTAAATAGTTACATATAACATACAATTTTGTTTAAATTAAAGTATTACGAGTAGATAACATTCTATGTCATTGTAAAATAGAGCATTATCGGTTGTTTCCGTAGTGTAGTGGTTATCACGTGCGCCTCACACGCGCAAGGTCCCCGGTTCGATCCCGGGCGGAAACACTACCCCCTCTTTTTGCAATTTCTTTCTAAAAGTTATTATTTTGTCAAAATATAAAGCATCATATAAACAAAACATCATTTACACAAACTTTATTAATTTTTTAAAAACTTAACTGTTGACGTTTTATTAACCACGTTTTAAAATAACTAATAGTACTAAAAATACCCACAGAGGGCAGCAAAAATCAGGTGAGGAATATTCACGTGACTGCAGCCATTCCCAAGTGATCGTCGCCCCTGTTCATGGTACGGATGATAACAAACACTGACATTTCATCCGAGTCAATATAATGGAGAAAAATTTAGAGCATTGCGTGTCTAATTTGTAAGTGTTTAAAACCACATTCAAGGAATACATTTATGATTAATTGTCTTGTATTTTGCTTGTTCTAGGATGAGTTCTCCTGGCATTACAGCAGTGGTTTGTGCAGATCCACAAGGACTAGTGATTTCACGTAAAATTGATTATTTTTATTATCATTGAGTTTATTTTTAAAAATTTAACCTTGAAAATGAAACACATTTGTTTTATTTGTTTATTTATCTTTGTTTATGTAACTTAACTGTTGCAAAACATAGCACAAACTAATTACTTTAAACCTGTTGTGTAAATTGCTTTTAAAATTTTACTGTGTCATAAAAACTAGAAATCTAAAAGATGAAATTTGTACTAATATTTATTTGTTACGTAAAAATATAGAAGCAGGTCGAGTACGAGGATCAGCAGCGGGTTCAATAAGTTTAATAGCATCAATAGCTGCTCGTTTGGAGCCAGATTCTAGTCGTGAACCTGTAGTTGCATTAGAAGGAGACACAACGTAACAAAACAGAAAATTAATAAGAGTAAATTGCAATTATTTAATTGGTTTATTTGAATTTTATTTCCAGTAACGTTCTAATCCAGAAAAAAGATGGCGTGTCGATTGGTGTATATAAATCCGTGATGAAATCGCCCTTTTAATTGTGTATTAAATAAAATAAATTACTTAGTAAAACTTTTATTTATAGTTTATATTATGTATTTATTTATGTATTTTCCTTTTTTGGTTCTCTGCCAATTGGGCATTGCGTTGCTAAGCAACTGTGTAGCTATTAATACACCATCATTTATGCCCGTTTCTCCCTTTGGGAATGTCTGTGGCTTCTTCTCGTTTTTTATCACGTGGTTTGTTTTTGGGTCGGGAGTCGATAGTAGCATTCATTCTTTTTCCTCAATGCTTTTTACCAGTCAACGCCGGACTCCGTCTGTCAACAAGGTGAGGCCCCTTGTGCCTATCATTGGCCCAATGTTGATCGTAGTAAGTTGAGTCATTGCAGTTGCGCGTTCCACCACCTGGGCGTGTCCCCGGGCGTCGATTCCGCGTCGGCCAAGGTATTTTCTAGCATTTTTATTGTTTACTTTGTTTCATTTATTTCCAACTGTCATGTTTTTAGTGCCAGGCGATGAACTTTCATTTGGTCTTGCACGACGTCGAGGGGCCATCAAACACCTGAAGGTTCATGAGGTCAAAGGCCACAAGTTTTTAGCCAAATTTTTCCGACAGCCAACTTTTTGTGCTTTTTGTAAAGATTTTTTATGGTTTGTATTAATTTCTTTTTTAAACTTTAATTTTTTTTATTTTAATTTTTAAATTTTGATTTGAATTGTCTAGGGGATTTGGCAAACAGGGCTATCAATGTCAATGTGAGTTGATTTCTTTAAATATTGCAAAACATTTATTCTATTTTGATAACTTATAAATTTCTTTATGCACTTTACAGTATGCCAAGTAACAGTCCATAAACGGTGTCATGACAAAATCTTAGGAAAATGTCCAGGAAGTGGAAAGGAATCTCAATCCACTTTGGTCTGTGTTACACTACGGAATTCGAATTCATCAACTTACTTTAATCTGTTCAAGTTCGAATTTAGATGCATTAATTGACTTAATTTAACTTTTTCTTTTTTAAAATTTAGTGATAACTCATACCTAAGCATTATTCAAAAATAAATCGATTAATATAACTCACAGTTAAATAAATGATAAATATTCACTACACTTTTAGTATCTGCGGGAACGGTTCAAAATCGATGTTCCTCATCGGTTCCGCACACACAATTTCATGAGCCCAACATTTTGTAACCATTGCGGTTCTATGCTTTATGGACTTTTCCGACAGGGTCTTAAATGTGAAGGTATGTTGTTGTTATTTTTTTAATGTAAGTATAGTGACATCTTAATAAATCTAACCTAACGGTAGACTTACAGTTGAATGACATAGTTCCACAATAGTATTTCTTAAGAAGTCACAACACAAGTAATTGCTCGTAAACACTACCAAATGTATGTTGTGCTCATTTACACAAAGCATAACTGTCGTTTTATTTCGGTATATCGGATGACTCAGTTTTCGCATTTAAAAAAACGCACGTGATCAAAATTGCTGAGTTCCAACCTAAGACGTCATGCAGTGTCTGGAATGCATTCCCAAACTCACGTGGTTTATGGTGTAAGTTGCCTGTTTGGCATCAGCGTCACACATTTAACCCAACTGTTACGATGCCAAAACCGGTGGTTACGGTGTTGACCAATTTGGCCGAACGCCATATCAAATCTAAACTCGATATTTAAACTTAGCATCGTCAAAGATCAGGTGCTCATTTTCGTACCTGCCACCATACTATTCACTCGATATGTGCAATTGCAAACAAGCTCATTTCTACGCCACTTGCAGATTTATCACGCTTTATTCTCGAATTTTTACATCTAATCTTTTCCATTATGATCATCAAGTCTGTTTCTATTTACCTCAAAATGTACATGTTGTTAATACTGTTGATTATTGAAGATTATGCTTAATTCTAGTATGTGGAGTCAACTGCCATCATAAATGTGAGAAGCAGATGCCAAATCTATGCGGTGTCAACGAAAAGTTGTTAGCAGAAGCTCTGTCGTCAGTCAAAAGAGGTATACAATAAGCACATTTCTAAATGCATAGCAAAATTAAATAAAAGCATTGTTTTTTATTTGTTTACAGGGCCTACACTTAGTTATAATACTCCTACAGTATCGGACGAGAAATGTGTTGTGTTTAATTCGTTAAATGAACCAGAAGCAAGTTTAGAACAAACACAGAGATTATCTCCACAACCTACACAGAAACAAACCAGACTTCGTTTCCGGAAATATAATTACAAGGATTTCAATTATCTCAAAATGTTGGGCAAAGGAAGTTTTGGAAAAGTATAATTAAAACTAAATTTATATTTGTAACTTTTAACATTCATTATTTATTTTTAGGTGATGTTAGCCGATTTGAAAGGGTCAGGTCGACTATTTGCAATAAAGTGTCTTAAAAAAGATGTCGTTTTAGAAGATGATGATGTTGAATGTGCAGTCGTAGAGCGCAAAGTATTGGCACTCGGGTCAAGGCATCCTTTTCTTTGCAGTTTATTCTGCACTTTCCAAACGGAGGTTTGATGTTGGCATGATTTGAACTTCACGCTCTTTATCTAATATTGTTTATGACGTTATTTTTAGGCACGTCTCTTTTTTGTAATGGAATATTTGAGTGGTGGTGATCTAATGCATCACATTCAGTTATCTGGACGGTTTGATCAAGATAGGTCAAGGTGAGAAGACAATGAATGATAAATTAATATTTCTTTATGCATTAAAATGGCATCATATGGTCAATTAAAAAAATTATTTGTTGATTTCTAAACTGATATTATTAAATTTGTGTTTATGTTTACAAACTGATAACAAGTTATGGGCAATTAAATGCTTAAGAGCTTGTGAAGCGACGTTAAATTATTATCTGTTGCATTTTACAATCTTTTGTTAGCAATAAACGAAATAAACTGAATTAGATAGAAAATTGCTATATTTAGGTTTTAAATAATTTCTTATTATTTTTTTATTTTTATGCAGATTTTATGCCGCTGAAATAGCATCAGCACTTATCTTTTTACATAAGAAGTCTATTATATACAGGTATGTTCTACATTTTTATTTGATTTGATTAAATTTTTTATACTTTTTTATGTGCAATTTAAGGGATTTAAAACTTGATAACATTTTACTGGACAGTGAGGGGCATGTGCGTATTGCTGATTTTGGCATGTGCAAATTGCAAGTATATCGTAATATAAAAGCAGACACTTTTTGCGGTACACCTGATTACATGGCACCAGAGGTTTATTTTTAATTTCTTTTTTTACTTTTATGAAGAATTATTATTTTATTTTACAATTCAGATTATTAAAGGACATCATTACAATCAAAGTGTTGACTGGTGGTCATTTGGAGTATTAATTTATGAAATGTTAGTGGGCCAATCTCCATTCAATGGCTGCGATGAAGATGAATTATTCTGGTGTATTTGCAACGAAGAAGCATATTTTCCTCGGTTTTTGAGCAGAGAATCGAAAGCACTAATGTCTTTGGTACGTAAAATAGAAAAAGTTACTTTTTATTTAATATATTTATTATAATAATAATATTTAATATTTTAGCTACTTGTTAAAGAGCCTGAACATCGGCTTGGAACACTAGGGTCGGACATAACAAATATTAAAGAACATCCTTTTTTTCATCCAATTAATTGGGAAAGATTAGAAAGAAAAGAAGTGAAACCATCTTTTAAGCCTTATTTGGTAAGCTGTTAATATTTTCGATTTTTATTAATGATAAAATTGATTTAATTTTTGTTTTCATTCAGGAAACTACAACAGACGTGAGTAACTTTGATCGTGATTTCACAAGAGAACGGCCTTTACTTACATCAATTGATCCTAACATTTTGGCATCCATGGACCAAACACAATTTATAGGGTTCAGTTATACAAATCCAAGTGCAACTGATTGAGCATTATTGATATTGTTTGCATAATATCTAATATTTTCTTCGATTTATGGCCGTGACAGTTTAATGATGCTGTCGCTAGGGCTTGAAATTTGTTTACGCAAGTCGAGGGTTGGAATGAAGAAAGTCATTATTTAAAATAAAATGTAACTGATACTCCAGTTCCAGTATCGGAAGGCATTTTTATTTATAGCCATATTTATTTATTTTCTTGGCAAGAAAATGTTGAATGAAAGATTTTTACTCCAAATTATATTATTTTATTACCTTTATCCTGTAATGTAATTTTATTTACATTGTAATAATTATTATTTATTTTAATTAGATATTACTTTTTGAATTAGATTTTGAGTTACTTAAATCTCATTTACTTTGTAAAAATAAAATCTGTAAATATATTAAAAGTTTTTTCCCCGATTGGGTTATTAGGTTATTTACTGTGGAACTAATGTTGAACGTAAGTGTGATGTTACAATAAAGGGACATGGGCAATAAATATTACTGCATAATCATTCGTGGGATTGGGTACGGGAAGCTCCACTGTTTTGTACATGTAACAGTTTAAACTGTAGTTAAACCGAATAATTCTAATTATCCAAGTTCAACACACTAAATGATTAAATTGCAACCGCTTGCAACAATCTTGAAGTTCAAGATTTGAATATCTACTGAAGAATTTATTTCAGTGATAAAGAAACAGAATATTTTAATAGGGTTTTGTACTATTGTCTTTCTCTTCTGTAGGACATCACAATAGTTAAAAAAAAGAATAGAACGAGAAGACCATTGGCCATTTACAACGTACTATTAAGTAAAGTGTGATTCTATGCACAATTAGTTTGCGTAAGCATAATAAATAAAAGGAAGAAGGGATAAAACTTTGTTATTACCTGGTCGGAGCAGCAGTATCACAGTGTAATCATGAGAAACAAGTTATTAGACATTATCCTTCGGTATTACAACGTCTGTTCTTTATACTGAGCAGAATAATGCAAACGGAGCATGCCAGAAGAAAGTAGAGGACTACCACTAAACTAGACTTAGTTACTTTAGAAAAACTACTTCTTCAGCATATTAAGCCGAAACTGAAGAAGTTCTGCTGAGTGAAACTCGGTTTAATCTGGTGGAAAAAAATTGCTCCGTATAATGAAAGTAAAGGCTAAACTGCACTAAGAAGTGAAGTTCTTCTGCCAACGCCAGTTAATCCAAATATGTAAAATAGAGCAATTAAGTCTAAACTAAACTTAATTTAGTGAAGAAGTTATTCTGGCAGTGCAACTTTATCCAAATAAATGAAGAAGTCATTCT
>JAQFZN010001137.1:0-18369 GCA_034687075.1 Geophilus carpophagus | reverse complement strand
TATTTAAACACAAGATGGTTACCGGCCTGACCTTAAAACCTAATATAAAATCTGAACTTTGTAAATACTGTGTGCTTAGAAAACATACTAGATCTCATACTAGATCTCAGATCCCTAAAATATCAGAACCTGAAATTGTATACATTCCTAATAGTGAATCGTGCACTGCTCCATCTGAACAGACTTCTCCAATAACTGATAATACAACCACATCTAATGTTCCTTCCCCTATTCAAGTTCCCCCAACCCCCGTCCCTGCACCACAAGTTGACAGACGTTACCCATTGCGGAACCGTCGCCAAGTGCAACCATACATGGCCGAGGATTGGAGGATTTGAGGATTTGTCGAAAGCAAAGGTTAACAAGACCTAATATATTACAGATCGTATCTGATACGGACTACTTGAATAAAGCAGCAACGCTAACACCGAAATCTTACTATGAAGCACTAAATTCAAATAATTATAAGGAGTGGAAAGCAGCAATGGATGAGGAAATGACTGCTCATTTGCAGCGTCAAACTTGGACATTAGTCCCTCGACCCATGAACACTAAAGTAATAGGTTCACGTTGGGTATATAAAATTAAAACAGATGCCCAACAAACTATTAAATATAAAGCTAGACTAGTAGCTCAAGGTTTCAATATTACTAAAGGTACTGACTTTGACGATTCTTTTTCCCCTGTTGTTCGATTGGCGAGTGTGCGCATTTTATTAGCCATAGCTGCAAAGCATGCATTTCATGTTCGTCATTATGACGTTAAAGCTGCATACCTTCATGCTAAACTAAAAGAAACTGTATATATGGAACAACCTGCTGGTTATATTCAACCAGAATCTCAATCTCATGTCTGCTTGCTCAACCGTGCATTATACGGGTTACCGCAAGCTGGGCGAGCATGGCATGAGACCCTAAATCAGGTTTTGTCTTCAATTGGTTTTAAAAAGCTTCAATTGGATCCTTGTATTCATGTCTATAATGATAATAATCAACTAGTTATTATCGGAGTATATGTCGATGATCTACTAGTAATAACTGATGATGAGATATTTGCCAAGAATATAATGGCTAAGGTGTCTAAACACCTAGATATTGTGGACTTAAGAGAAGTTAAACAAATCCTAGGAATTAGAGTGTCAATTGATCATGAAAAAGGTTCTATTTGCCTTGACCAACAAAAGTATATTTTGGACATTTTAGACAGATTTGGAATGTCAGAAGCCAATATTGTCCAAACACCAATGGATACATCACAAAAGGTTGATGATCCAGCTTATCCACATGGTCCGGAAGCCATTAACCAACCTTACAGAGAATTAATTGGTTCCCTAATGTATCTGGTTCAAGGTACTAGGCCTGATATAGCCTTTGTTGTATCTTACTTATCACAATGGTTGCATAAACCATTTGAAAGCCATTGGATAGCGGCTAAAAGAGTACTTCGCTACCTTAAAGGAACGCAAACTCTCGGGCTAACTTATATGCAACAAAGTGATCAATTACATGGGTCTGCTGATTCAAGCTGGAATACGCCGTCTCAAGATGCTCGATCCTTTGCAGGTTTCATAACCATGGTCGGACCAACCGCAGTAACATGGCAATCTAGAAAACAAAAGCTAGTTGCCCTTTCTACTTGCGAGGCAGAATTCGTCGCTCTTGTCGAGATGGCAAAAGAAGTTCGCTGGATTAAATCATTAATGGACGAACTCCACTTTAGTGAAATGGCTAAATCTCCGATACCTATATTCTCGAATAATCAAGCTGCAATTAATTTAGCCAAAAACCCCCAATATCATGGTCGTACAAAACATTTTCATCGTAGAATATTATTCTTGCGACAGGACATAAATGAAGGAATTTACAACTTGAATTATGTACATACTACACAGATGATCGCAGATCTAATGACTAAGCCATTGAGTGCACCTAAATTAAAAATAATTTTAAGTAATATTGGTTTGAATTAAATTTTATTTAGAATAACAATATGGGCGAGTATTGATATAACAACGATTATTGTAATGTATGTATTGTTATTAAAACAGAATAAAGAATGTCTGCCATGATAGATTCCTAGCCTTTTTGGTCTCCTTGAACTCTGCCCAACACAGCACAATACCCTAGTACAGCAGCTTGTGACAGCAACCGTAATTTTTCCATTACAACAAATAAAGAATGTTATTCACACTCAAACTATATCCCAGTCCTCACTTTATTAGTGCCTGCTTAAGCACTACTTGGCATACCCAAATGTGCCATATGGTCTGAAAGGCAGTCACAATTCAAATGTTATATATTTATTTCTCCTTGGATTATTATAATTCTTTTACATGTGTTTTTAGGTTATGTTATTACTCTATTATGCATGACCCGCACAAAGGAGGGACTAACAGGGCTCTAATCTGGGGGCCTGAGATTAGTAGGGGCCCAGTGAAGCAGAAGTACTAGATATAAATGTGTTAATAAAAGACCAAAAAAAATAACAAAACTGACCAAAAATGAACTACAATAACAAAACTGACCAAAAATAAACCACAATAATAGAACTGACGAAAAATAAACAAAAATAAACCAAAGCTGACCAAAAATAAACCAAAACTGACCAAAAATAAACCAAAAATGACCAAAATAACTAGATAACTAAAATGACCAAAAATAAACCAAACTGACCAAAATAACAAAATTGACCACAAATAAAACAAAAATGACCAAAATAAGAAAACTGACCAAAAATGAATCAAAGATGACTAAAAAATGACTAAAATGACTAAACATCAAAGATAACTAAAAAAATGACTAAAATGATTTAAAAAATGAATCATTGGCCCCACCAGTGATCCTGGCCTGGGGGCCCAAGTTAGAATGTGGAGGCCATGATATTCCCAGGGCCAACGCCGAGCCCGAGGGACGCTGAGTGGGTTTCCCCTAATCAGCATCCGAGGGGCTGAGTGACCATCTGTAAATTTCTATATTTTAAGTAATGAAGGGGGCGCTTGATTTGAATTTGCAGGCGAGCACTAAGAACCCTAGCGCCGGCCTTGCTTATTCCATACGTGTTGTCTTCTTTCCATCAATGTTTAAATTGGAATATTGGAAAACCAGTGTTAGGCAAACTGGATCTTGACAAAATAGAGTCAAACATTTTGATTTCCTTTCTAATTGACAAAAAAATAAATAAGCAAATAAAACTTTTAATTTATATTATATACATAGCTCATATAGTTTAATGTAACATAAAATTAAAGTTAAACAAGTTTGTTCAATGTGTATCCTTTTTTTTTTACCCCATTAACAGAAAAAAATCCAAAATCAATCTGAATCTTCATCTGGATTAGTAGTTTCATCATCATCATCATCATCATCATCATCATTATCATCAGTAACAACTGTACCAGCAACATCCTCTTCCTCAATTCCATCACCATACTCACTCCACTCCCCATCACAATCATGCAACAATTCCATCTCGAGAAAATGTTTCCTCTCTTCCCACAAATGCTGATCTTGTTCTTTCTCAATCTTATCCATAGTTTCCATAGCAAACTCATGTTCAATTCTCACATTCCTTTCCTGCTCCTTCTGTAAATAATCCATCAACTCTAACACCTGTTTTCGATCCTTTCTCAAATGTCTATCTTGCTGCTTTTGCATCTGGTCCATCAAATCCAATGCTTCTTCCCTCTCAAGTGCGAGATGTCCTTCCTGCTCTTTCTGTGCCTCGTCGATCTCTTTCAATGCAAAGTTTCTTTCTTTATTCAAATGATCTTTCTGTTCGGTTCTCAAGTTCTCCATTGCTTGCAACACATAGGTCTTTTGTTCTTTTCTTGTTTGTGACATCGTTTCAAGGGCGTTCTTTTTTTCTGTTCTACAATTTTCGTATTGGATCTTATTGATATGTGCCAATATAAAAGAAACTCTCTTCACTTCAACACACAAATTTTCTTCCTGTTTCTTCCTGATTTTTTCCAATGAATCGATCACACATTTCCTTTCTAATTTCTTCTGCTTTGACTGTTCATTCCATGCAAGTTCCATAGCTTCCAAACAAATCTTACTTTCAAACATTAAATGATTTTCCTGCATCTTCGTCATCTCGTCAATCACTTTCAATGAATGTTCATCTTCAATTTGTTGATGTTTGTTTTGCTCTTTTGAATTTCTGTCACTAACTTTCATTGCTTTTTCGCGCTCGGCCCTAACTTTATCCCTGTATTTTTTTGTTGATTGATCCATTGATAATAAAATGTGTTCTCTCTCTTTCTTCATTTGATTATCTTGAGCTCTCCTGCTGTTTAGCATTGCCTCTAGTAATTGTACTCTCTCTGCTTGTGCATTGTCATCTTGTTCTGAACGTGTTTGCAGCATGGCACTTACTAGTTGATCTCTTTCAATCTTCGAACGTTCTGCCTGTTCTAATTCACTTTGTCGAATTATTTCAATAAGGTGTTTCCTTTCATCTTTAGCTCTTTGAACAAGCTCCATCCATGTGAATTCCATTTCTTCTATGACATCAGCCTAATTCTTTTTGTGTTCTTTGATTTCTGTGCACTATTTAAGTGATTGATAATTATTTGTACTGTAATAATTTAGATAAGCTGGGATATCTAAATTAATATCTGTAACTAGAAAAAAAAATTAGCAAAATTTTTTATTTTTCTTTATTATTGATCGCTTTAATTTACCTTATATTTGCTTTTATTCATGTTCCGGAATAAAAAGTTCTGTACTCCAAATGTGATTTGGAGTTGCATGCTGCATGTAATTTTTAAACCAAAACTTTCTTCTTAGAATGAACAGATGCACAACAATGGTTATATAGTAATAAACCCATATTAATTGTTGTAGTTTACTAGACATTTGTGATACAAACCTATTTTCATCACTGACAATTCAAGTTAGTTTTTTATTGTTTGCTACTCCCTCTTTTGACTTAAAGTTAATTTTTTTTACTAACAAATAACAAAATGTGTACTATTAACAGAAATTCATTTATTGCTTATTGAAAAGCCTCAAAAACATAAGTTACCTGTTACATTAAAATGAAATGTAAATAATATTTATTTTTAAATAATCATTTTTTAATTTTTCATTAAATGGAATTTCATGATAAGACATTTTTTTTCTATATTATTTTTCTATGAGATAAGCATTTTAAACAAACTGTTCAATTACATGAGTTGAAGTAACCATATATGCAGACCCTGATATATGCAATATGCATTCCTTGTTAATTTAGGAGCGAATTTGGCGCCACCTACAGACAAAATGTAGAAAATCCGCCATCTTTAAATCATTAAGCTTTTGGCGGGCATTTTATCTCTCACACTACGGTGCTCCAAACCTAGACAATTACGTGGAAATAACTGATTTTATCCCTAAACAGCACATCATCATCCTGTTTTTAAACAAATAATCAAGTGTATGTGTGGGTCCACTTTTTAAAAAATGATTAACTAATTATTATTCGTTATGAATGTGAAAGATAAACAAAGCAAACTAAAACTTTACATTATTTCAGGTTTTCCTAAAGCGAGGAATTAGATAAAAATGTCAGCTACTAAATACATCGCGAAAGGCAGTATATTTGGACGAATGGAAGGATTGGTTAGAACAGTAAAATGCATTTAAATTAAATAAGTTAATTAATTTAGTTTTGATTAATTTCAGTCTAAAGAAGAAATAAAAAAGTTGGATTGGATGTATTCGGTGAGAACAACGAGCAATAAATCTCTTGCCAATCTGCATTTATCTTGGGAAAATGGAAGAATGATATATAAAAGTGTTAAAAATATTCGACGTGGACAAAAATTCCTGTTATTTGATAATAAATCAGCTGATGTTGAGCATGAATCGGAAGATGAAGAAGAAAATAATAACAGCGATAATTCAAATGGATCTAGTAAAAACATAGATATTTTTAATTTTCTTTCTATTAAATTTATTTGTTTTTAATTTCTTATTGTAGGTGGTGATTGGATTCCAAGAAGTAATCGTAGATCAGTTAAACGTCCAGCAAGAGATGTAAGAAAGAAGAGAGGGAATCCGAAATACAACGATGACAACTCGGATGAGGAAAGTGATGATTCATCGGTTAAAAAATCAAATAGAAATAAAAATGAAGAAAATTCAGATGAGGAGGAAAATTCCGAACTTGATTGTAATTCATCGATAGATGATAATGATGAAAGGAAGAGATCTCACAGTTCTGATTCAGAGAAAAATTCAGTTGGAGAAGATGAAAATTTATCGAATAAAAATAAAAGGCAGAAATCAGAAGCAGAAAAAAATAATGAAAGTGAAGTTAATTCTGATAAAGACGTCACAATGTATACTTGTAAAACTTGCTCAAAGGTTTTCACCAAAAAAGAAGTTTTGGACGAACATGAAAAGAAACATAAATTAGGAATCACGATGCATTCCTGTGAATTGTGCAGTCGTTCATTTGTTTATAAAAGAAGTCTTCAAACTCATTTAAGGGATGATCATAAAGGGATAACTCTTGCGGAAATTGAGAAAAGAAAAAAAAGAAATGATGAAGAGATGAAGAAAAAGAAAAAGAAAATTTCAAATAAAGAGAAGAAAAATTATGCGAATGATTTAAAAACAAAGAAATCCATGGTTAATTCCGTAATGCCAAATAATAAATTTAAATGCGATGAATGCGGTAAAGAATTTCTTTGGAAAACATCGTATGATGATCATGTAGCAATTCATCGAAAAGATTTCGTTTGTAAAATTTGCGATAAGGTTTTCGGTAAGAAAATCTTTTTGGATAATCACAAGGCATCGCATAAAGAAGAAAGAGAAAAGGCAGAATTGTCATCATGTGATGAAGAAATTGAACCAGATAAAAGCGATGGAGGTTTATCATCAGGTGAAGAAAGTGATAAACCAAGTTTTCGAAGAAGTAAAAGGAATCAAGAAGCAAATTCTATGTTAGATGAAAAAAAGAGAGTTGTTAGAAGCTGCAGAAGAGTGAATAAAATAAAATCTAAGTCGTCTGATGACACCGGAATTGATGTTAAATCAAAGTCAAGGGGAAAGAAAAAAATAAAAAAGATGGATTTATCTGCGTATAATCTTCAAGAATGTTATGTCAAGTTGGACAAATTATCTCCAGAAAAAATTAACGATTACAGTTGGTTTGAGGAAATTAATGAAGATACTCATAAATGTTTTTATTGTGGCTTTGTTTATGAAGAAGAAAGACTCTGGCTTAATCATATGAAGAAGTTTCATTCCTGAATACTAATTTTGCTTTTTTTATTTAATTTTCTAACAATAATTAAAGTAAATTAATAATGTGAATGGAAAATAATTTTGATTTGATTTTCATAATTTTCGTTTACATTTTTATGTCAATTTAATTTTTATAATTTTGGTTTACATTTTCATGTCAACTTGATACTTAAAACATTTTCTGTTAATAAAATCTCATTTTTATTATGAATTTTTTTAAGTTTAATAATTTAATTTACAATTTGTTAGATCATTTTTTTAACATTTAACGAGCCAATGGCAAATGGAGATCTTCCTCACTTAAGTATAAAAATTGTTTTTAATTTCTAAGACAACGTGAATATTGTGTTTACCTGTCTTCTGGTAAGATGCAAAGGCAATTTGCACAGATAAGAATCAATGGATTCATTAAGCGTCGACAACATGTTTGAAATGACCAATCACAAATTATGGGTTGATATTGACAACAGTCTAAACCCTTTTTCATGTCGGTAACTGAAAAAAATCCTTATATTGTTGTTAAATAAACTATTAATTTTAAATTAATGGTTGCATACTTTATAAATTTCGCGCTGTCATGTTTAGTAAACAATATATTAATGCACAAGCTTTAATAATAAATATGCAATTCCAGAATGTTTTAAATTCAAAATGTCTAGTACCAGAGTGCGCAGTTTGTTTGTTTACTGTTTGAGTCAAGGTCTTGTAAAGTTACGTCTTTTTGCGATTATAACATCATTCATTAGTATCTTTTGCTATTTATGACTGTGATCAACAAACTTATTCATTGTTTAACTTTTCTTTTTAATAATTGTGATCTCAGTAATC
The DNA here is from genome assembly GCA_034687075.1 of Geophilus carpophagus. Lineage (NCBI taxonomy): Eukaryota > Metazoa > Arthropoda > Chilopoda > Geophilomorpha > Geophilidae > Geophilus > Geophilus carpophagus. The sequence continues at coordinate 10,300 of JAQFZN010001137.1, read as the reverse complement.
AGTAATTTTATTTTCTCGCTACTTTTTGACCATCTTTTAATTTTATACGAATACAATAACAAGCAAAAATGTAATTTATTTCCGAATAAAATACAAACAGTTTTACAGTACGTCAACACGTGCAGTAATATGGAAGAACAAGATTCTAAATTAACCGTCAAGCATCGAAAGATTATATAAAGCAATAGCAAACATCTTTATAATATCAGGAAAAAAACTATATTTGAAGTAGAAGACAAACTCCTCCCATAATCCACTTGGTCGTTCTTTCTTTACTCTTCAAATTGAATGTCCATACGTAAGTTGGTCCTCTTGTTCTTGTTTTGTAAACAGGACATTGGTACATGTTGCGTACATCTTGCTTATCCAAGTGGATAGCTTTGACATAAATGACAGGCATCGTAGCAAACAATTCTTTCATAAACGATTCGTTTATGGTCGAGCCTTGCAAATCCCATCTTGCTCCTTCCATATACAGTGCGTGGATATATGCGCCCTCGCGAGGTGCTGATTGGAAATCCTCGCGAACTTTCTTCGTAACATCTACTTGAACACACATCTTGTCTAAGGGCATTTCGCTTTTTCTTGCCGTTGTTTGCATTACTGAAGTCAAAAATGACTGGGGATTGAATAAGCCACCTAACCATACTGACGGCGGTAACTAAATTTTAAAAAGAAATAAAAATAAATATTTTTTTGTTCACACTTAAATCATTTTCTATAATGTCTGACTTTCTAAGAGTAAGTATTGCACAATACAGTCCAATAATGAAGTTTTATCTCTGCCGCCATTTCTTTTTTATAGTCACATGACACAAAGGGGGCGTGTTGATAGTTGTGACATCATGTTTTAGAAAACTTCTCGAACTTAGTTTTAGAAAAGTCGCATTTTGTTATAGAAATCTTGTTCAGATACGAACAGATGATTTTCAGAAGTGGACTGGTTTTATCTTATAAAAAAGTGGTCTGTACCACCAACTGTCGGTTTCATATAAAACCCGAAAAAGAAGCGGTTTTCAGCTTACTTGACAGCCAATTTTACAGTCAGATGGAGTAACGGTTTACCAAATAGCAAATAATAAGCCAAGTGAAGAAAATTCTTCTACATTAATTGGTAAGTAATATGTATTTTACTCTTGTTTAAACGAAAATTCGAACGAATTTAAAACAATTTAAAACGAACGAGCAAATTTTGACACCAAACAAAAGATTAAAACATTTGTAAAACGAATTTTTTTATACAAATGTTTGAAATGGAAAAAAATTCGCATGCGCCATTAATTTTTGCTGTCCTTTTATTAAAGATAGATTGTAAATGTATAATATTCAGGGACTCTGGTTTGCATAATGTGGTATAAACCTTAATTTACGAATTTGTATTTACTTAAAAAAATTGAAATTCGTAAATTTTTTAATATTCTTTACCTGAAACTCAGCTGTCCACTGTTCCAATTCTTTAACACGCACCAATAAATCGGCGTACCAACTGCCAAGACCCATTAACGAGGGATAAGCTCGCTTTTCCCAATTTTCGGCGACCAAATCGTTAAAAAGAGCATTAGCTAAGTTATCCATAGCTGATGTAATTGTAAGTTCACCCTACAAATATATATTCAACTCATTAAAGTTAGCTTTCCAGTTGCACAATTTTTTACTCACTTTAAGGCCTAGATCGAGCTCTTTAAGTGATCGACGGATTTCACTGGTTAAATAATTCATTCGTTCGCATTCCTGCAACGCAACTACAACATATGGTGGTCGATCCTCTACTCTCGCCGACAACTCAAACATGTTAAATGAATCTGGCAATTTATCCAGAGTTTCATCCAACACTTGCTTGATCTATTTCGAAAGATACATTTATTTATTTATTTATTAATTTAGATTGTATAATTTGAAAAAATTAAATAAATTCAAACTTTTTCTTCACGAGTAACGGCTCCTTCTCCTGTAGCGCCGCTCTCTTTTGGCTGTAGATCAAGTAATGTTCTAAACATATTATTAGAGAGATCTGTGAGAAAGCCGATTTCAGCATTCGGATGCAGACCGTATAAATTCGGACTTTCAGACGGAAGAAAATCGTCAATATATTTATGATAACCATTGTAATCTAAATTGGGAGGACATAAAAATCCTGGAGCAAGCATCAAATCGCCTTCCAACTAAAAAGAAAAAAAATTGAAAAATATGTAACGAAATATTTTTGTAAATAAAAGAAAAAAATTCACCTGTTCAGGTTTCATGTATTCTTCAAGATAAGCTCGACACAGTTTGCGATCCCAATCATCAGTAATGTGTCCCCCATACATAATCTCACCAAACAGATATCTCAAATCCACCCAAGGAACACGTTGATTATTTTCCAAATAATTATATAACACACTGACACTAATAGTTAAGTCACCTAAGGGAATATCATTTATTATTATTACACAATTTTCGTCATTACATGTTACTTATTACTTACCCACGTTAAATGGATAACCACGATTCCACCCTTGAGGACCAAATTTTCGCCTTTCAGCGACTACTGCGTGAAAATAGCAAAGTGAAAACAAAATGCTTTTAAATTCGGCCTCTTTTGAGCACATCTCCAACGTTTCCTATTCTCAGATCAAAAAAATATTTTAGTTAAATGTAATATTCAGTATTTTCAAATATATTTTTTACTTGATCAAAATTATAAAGCGCTTTATGTAAATTAGCTTTTATTCCAGTAGGTGGTTCGTTAGTAATTTTAATAGAATTTTCGAGCAATCCTTGAGGAATGATATGATACACAGGATCAACAGCCGGTTCGGCACTCACGTAAACTCGGTAATCTGGATGACTACCGTTAGCGTAGGCTTCTACCTTTTTTTCTAGAGTTTGTAACCATCTTCTAACTAAGTGAATGTTTTGTAAAATAACCCAATGGCCCTCGGTATATGCTTTTTCTAGTGCAGCTTCGGCCACTGGTTCTTGACCTTGTCCTAACGAAACGTTATGAAAGTTCCTAAAACACGTAAAATTCAGTTAAATCATGTAAGAAAGCAAAGACAACTAAAAACATTTAAATTTTAAAAATTAATCCCGCACTTGAAGAAATTCTCTAACGGATTTTATTTTGAATTTTATTTTGAATTTTATTTTGAATTTTATTTTGAATTTTATTTTGAGTTTCAACTTTACCACCCGGTGTCGCCATTTTAAAATCCCTGGTGAGAAGATTGTAATCAAAAGTTGTATAAAATAATTGTATTTACTGTGCTTCGAAAGTCCATCCAAGTTTTTTGCCAAGTGATTCTACATCTTTAAGCGGATCAACACCCAAGGACAAAATGAAAAAGATTGGTGTTCCAGGCCCCGATTCTTCCCAGGACTTGGAAAACTCCATACTTCTTCCTTCTGTGAATTTAGTGCCCATTCTATCAGCAATAAAATCTCTGAAATTTGTCAGAAAATTAATTTAAGCTACAATTGATAATAAATTAATAGTTTTCCTACACCATGTTGTAAGTCATTCTATCTGGTCTAAGTGCTCGCATCATACACATGCGTTGTAATGGCGTTTTATTTTTCCATTCTTGAGGGAACTTCTCACGTTCCGGGCATTCAGAATCTACAAATTTTCTCCATCTTTTAGCTGATCCTTCAATGTCTTTGTCCAATCCTCGGAAATCATCCAATTGGCTTAATGCCTGAAGAAAAAAATGCAAAATTTAAATTAAATTAAATTAATTTAATAATTTGATTGTAAGCATACTTTAATGCCTCCCCAACCAACATTGGTGAGAAAATCAACAGCTGTTGTAATGTTGGGTACAAAGGGGAAGCGAAGCAGGAAATCCAACTCTATCACTGGTATTTCACCTGCATGCAGCATGATCTGCAATAATATTAAAAAACAGTTCTGATGATGATCTCGAGAAGATTGAAGTAATAGGAGTAAACTCATGTGAATTAAGCCAAAATCATTTTAAAAAAATCAGACAAATAATGTTTTTCCAAATTAGAAAAATTCTTTAAAAGTGTTCCAGTTGCAGGATAATGCTTAGTTCTGGAGCAGTGTAAAAATCAGACTATTCAAAAGACACTTTTAAAAGCGTCCATACCATTCTGTCAACAAGCAGACTATCAACAGTCAATCTGTCGAGAAAAATATAACCAAACTGTTGCCACTGGACAAAAAGCCTAAACCATTTTTGACAGGATGTCTGAACCACTTTGACAAAATGCAGGTCCATTCTGTTGATAGAATGACTGGATAAAATGCTAGCACAACCTGTTTATACCTGAAAAGTCATTTGTCCAGTGAAGATAATTTTATGTTTTTCAAATAACCCTCGATTCGTGTATTGAAACACATTATACGTAATTGAATCGGTAAGATTTGCCACTCGCACTTTAGCATCCTCATTCATTTCTGCTAATCCCATGGATCGTTCCAAGACAACATTGAAAGCTTTGAGAGAAAACTGATAGATCGGATTAATTTTATTCAATTCATTCATTATGAAATATAGAATAGATCCTCTTGTAGCTGCTGGTCTGTAATCCTCTCTTGAAGTATTTATGTGAACTTCAGTTTTCTTCGCCTCAGCTACCTTAATAGCAATGTGTGCTGCTGTTTTCTTCGTGTGTTCTAAGTTCTCCACTAAACTGGTGTCACCTAAAATATTTCCTTCTGCAGAACTCAATCTATACAGCAATGAATCTTCAAGTTCCTTTAACACGATTTTAAATTCATTTTGCTGTCTCGTCAAATCAGCCTAAATAAATGTTTGAAAAAAATCCAATTTTAAAAATCCAATTTAAAATACAGTTGAACTTCCCTAAGTCGAATCATCATAGTTCACCGAAAAGAATTCGAGATATAGAAAAATTTGACTTATAGAAGTTCGACTGGTATATCACATTTTTACTTTGAGTTCTTCCAAGTCTGGTCTTTCTTTGCGCACTACTTGTGCCAGGAGCTGATCTTCAAGCCCCTCTCGTGTCACAGTAAAATTAATAAGTGTAGTTTGTGCTTGCATTTCAGGTTTATAGTGCGGATTTGCAAGTTTAGTGTGTAGAATTAACTTAAAGTCTCTATTGTATTCAACCTCTTTGTCTCCTATTTTGATGGCTCTGAAATTAATTACGTGTTAGTAATTTACTATATTTCAAATTATTTCAAATTCTTACGTTCCCTTTTTGATGGTATTCCTTCCTAGAATGTGATCAAGCACTGGATCAACAGTCTCATCAATATTTTCAAACATTGTTGTTAAACCTTCTGCTAAGGCTTGCTCAATCATATCCAAATATCTTTAAAAAAATTCGAAATATTGTAAATTAAACTACATCAAAATGAGTTATAAATCTAACCCTCTTCCTCCCATTCGAATAACTCTCAAATTTTTTCCATATTTCTGTTTAATCCATTTAACCCCCTGCAATTGAGGATCAATCATCAAAGGCCATCTTTGAGTTTGAGTTAATATCGTTGCGTTTTCTGTCGACATTCTATCACTGGGTAGTCCTTCATTATTATTCCATGTAGCAATTTGCGATTCATCAGTTACTAAATTCAAAGGATCCAAACCTTCGGTAACTGGAATTGGAGGCTGTAGGAAAAAAATTATTTAAGACATTTAATTAAATTTCATCCAGTAGCTTAACTACAATTTCAGATCTCTTACTCTGCATTTACGTAAGAATTCCATAATCATTACATCCATTAAATGAACTCTGTAAGGTCTACTGAAACAGCCAGCATAAGAGACAAAAGCTGTAATACGTAACACATCTCCTGGAAGTGCTAATTCTTGCTGCCGCAATCCAGACACAGCTTCGGCCCAGCGGACATTTTCCGATTGTAAGCCACCAACCAATCGATTTGCTAACGTTATAGTTAGTTGGGTAGATTCGGCTTCTTTCTGACATCTTAACTTTTCGCTTGTGGCTTGTTCAAATTGTGATGTTAACTTACCCAATGCAACTTCAAGTTTCTGGTACACAAAATTAGAAAAGAAATAAATAAATTTGATTCTAAATAATTTATCAGAATTTCTACCGAAATCTTAGTCTTGATAATTGCTAATTTATCTTGGGCGACTAACAATTCTGAATTGGCTTCTTCAAGAGCTTTTCTTTTGGGTTCCACGTCACAATAAATTTCAAAAAACCGGATGATGTTTATAGCCCATGCACATAAACCTATTTATTATAATTTAATTAAATTTTTTATTAAAACATTAAATTTCTTCTACTCTGTTCACGAAAACATCTATCAAAATCAGGGTGTGTTATTGTTACAACTTTTTGAGCTGTGGAGCCCTCCAAAAGCATAAGAATTTACAGGAAGCCCAGTGGTTCACTAATTGTGTGTTGCCAATCGACAAAAATTCAGTAAATTAGGAGTTTTGAACTGAATTAAAATCTATAATTCGGTACAACATGCGTATTCACAAGACTACCATAACCGTTACGGTAGTCTTGTGAATATGTGTTATTGCGTAACAGTTTTAATCTGATTTTGGATTTTAACAAATACAGTACTTAAATCGTAACAACTAATTACACAAATTAAAGAACTTACTATATTAAGTTAACCGTTAAGAGATATTTTCAGAGCAGTAAATTATTATAATTTCAGTTTTAGGTGATTTAAAACTATTTTATTAAGAGATATGTGGAGCCCTTTGAGGTAGCTTGTGAAACCACAGGGCTCCACAGGGCATGATTACAACACCATTTAAGTTTTTAATAAAGGCATTCTCTTTAGTAAATTTTTAAAAATTAGAAACATTTTCCAGTAGCAGAAGAAAAGCAGGGTTAATCAACAGTTTATACTAAGTTTATGTGAACAGAGTATAGCTATACCCAGGGTTAGCCATCACTATTCTAACTGCACTATAAGTAGCAATGCTATTGCTAGTAGCGAATTTTAAGTATGCTAAAAATGAGCGACTACCAATTTTTGCTAAATTTTAGCTACAAGATGTCATTGGGACTTAATTTTATTGTTACATTTTTATTGGTTGTTGCAATAAGCTGTAGCGTTAATGTTAGCAATAACACGCTACCACTTACGATAATTAGCAATAGTGGTACTGCTTCTAATTTTTGGTAGTGAAGCCAACCCTAACTATACCATTGTATTAAAATTGTATTAAAATTGTATTAAAATACCAGCAGCAGCCAAACTCTTGCTGCGTACAAAATCTGCATTAAAATCAGGATCTTTGAGATAAGGCGTAACAGCTTTGACAACATCTGGATGTATATTTTGTTTGTCATACTTGATCAGATCATCCAGGAACTGATCTACTTTGGCCATGAGTAATTTTGAAGCTTTCCAACTTCTATCTTTAGGAACTTTTCCTCTAGGTGCCATCAGCACCATGACAGCAGCTAATACATTCACTACAATAGCCGGCGGGGCACCAAACGACTTCAATTCTGTTAAATTAGCTTTGTTTAAAGTGTTAAGCGCCTCTTGAGCCGCTTGTAGTGCTGGTTCTGCTTTCTCCAAGTCCCTTTCACAATCTTGTTGTTTTTTTGCTACTTCCATAGTAAACGCGTGAACTTTTTCTTCCTCTGCATCAGCGATTGCTTTTTCTTTGCTAACTTTTTCAGTTTCCACACCGACAACCTAGAAATGAAAGGCAATTTGTAATAATAACTATACATTAGAAAGAATTTTTCAGGACGAAAAACTCCTAAAATCAGGCAGGATTTGGGCATTAAGAAGGTCATTTTGGGGATATTCAAGCATTAAAAAAGGTCATTTTCGAGATATTCAGGCATTAAAAAAAATCAATTGGGGGCGGGGGGGGGGAATGTTTTAGAGTTCTTTATTACGTTTTACCTCGATCAATTGATCTGCAGCTTCATTTTTTTGTAATAATTCCACTTCTTGTTGAGCCAAAGTCGCCTTCAAATCAGCCACTTGTTCAGAAGTACTTTTTAATTTAGACAAACCGTTTTCTAAACGCTGAATATTGACCGTTAGGTCGATAAATTTGCGTGTTAACAAAGTACCATAAAGAGACAATTGTTCTAGAAAACTCTTCGGTGTAGTGTAATTGTAGCGACGATCATTTTGAAGGTACATACGACTTAGTTCGTTTACTGAAATATGTACAAATGCCAAGAATTTGGCAATCGAAGGACGCGCCTCTACCTGTGAAAATCAATATTCAATCGAATACATTCAAACTTCTAAGCAGGTCATTACAACTTACGGGTAATTGGGGAATTTCTGATATGAACGTTATACTGACAGACACGAGAGCGTCTTCAGGCCATTCGTGGAACCATTCAATTGATGTACAGTTTGTTACGGCAGGAAATTTACGACTTCGGTTACGAAGTGTACTGCCAACCGGCGAAAAACACAATACAACCTATAAAAAGAAAAATTAGGCAAAATAATTGTAAATTTGATAAAATATTAAACCTTACATTAAGTTGTTTTCGCAAACGACTAATAAAAAACTTCCAACAATTTTCACGCGTGTCTAATTGTCCCGTACTTTTAACATCATTTCGAACACCGTTGATAATATTCTCCACTTCATCATCAGGATATAAATCAGGTACTTCACCTGATGCTAGTAAATCATTTATGAGTACCAGAAATTTTTCATCTGCTACTTGGGCATCGGTCATCAAAAACACCGTGCCGATGTTTTTGAAACCGGCCTTCATACAAATCACAAGCAAATCTGCCTACAATGTAACATATTTAGCAATTAATAGAAAATAATTAAATCAAACAGTAGGGGGAGTTCGAAAAGTGATTTAAACTTGTTTACCAACAATTAAACAAGTTAACTTCAGATTTAAACTTCTATTTCCAGCTGTCTAACACAAGTTACACTTGAAAATCTACACTTGTACAGCCAGTTAAACAAGAAAAAAATGCCACCATTTTGTGTCTTGATCTAAGTCTAGTCTGTGAGCGCATTTGATTCATGGCCACAAAAAGAACTAACTCGTGCTCTAGCACAACCAGGAAAAGAGCAAGAAATGATTAAACTGAAATTAATAGCTGCCTAAAAGGTTTTTTAGGAGTGTTTGTTTTATTGATATTGAGTGCAAGTGTTTTGTTGTGTTTAAGTGTGTTAAGTGGGTGTTTTATGTGATAATGTGATCATGTGATCGAAAGTTTATTTTTTAAAAATGGCTACCAGAATTAACTTTTTGATTATTTTACATGTTTTGAATGCATTTATACATGTTATAAGGTATATAACAATGCAAAAATTCATTTTTCACATGTGAGCATGTGCATTGGGTGTTACTACTTAAAATTATTTATTTTCTGATTAAATTTAGTTTAAGTATGCATGTATAATAAAAGATATTAATTTTATTCTTCAAAATTATAAGATACAAATAATTAATTAGTTATTTATTGAAAAATGCGGGATTGTATTTTAGGATGGGCAAAGTTAAGTTAGATGGATTTATATATCAATTTTTATTTTATTTTAATCATTTTATGTTATAATTTTTAATTTTGGTGGTATTAATATCGATATTTTAGTGTTTGGAGGATTTAAATGAGAGTTTATTTCAAATTTTCGAAAATGTGGTGATTAATTTACTCAGAGAAGTCAATAATTTAAAATTTTTTAAAATTTATACGAATTTTAATGCAAATATCGATTCGTTATCCACTAATCAAAATATCGATAAACAATAAACAAATATCTTAAAAAAATCGATTTAAAATAAACAAATATCTTAAAAAAATCGATTTAAAATAAACAAATATCTTAAAAAAATCGATTTAAAATAAACAAATATCTTAAAAAAATCGATATAAAATAAACAAATGTCTTAAAAAAATCGATATAAAATAAACAAATATGATCACATGAACACCTACTAAACACAAACAAAACACTTACACTCAAAAAATAAGCCTGAAAACACTTGTAAATAAAACAAGATCAAAACACAAACATTCCTAAAAAAAACCTTTTTGATTGCGGCTAGTGTTTGTGTTTTTTAGCCTTAAAACACAAACATTTTAGAAAGTGACGTCATAAACACAAAACAAAAACACATAAAACACTTAAAACAAGTTTTTGAATGCGGCTAATGTAAAATTGGCAGTATGGCTGGTTGAAAACCCATTGCGGATGAATAAGGTTAGTAAAGTAATATTTAATTTTAAAAAGTATGATCAGGAGCCATGTTTCTGCTAATTTTCTTTAATTCGAGATATTCTTGAATTTGTGTTATTTTGTGTTAGATTTTATGGTAAAGGAGCAGTCTTCAACTGTCTTGGCTTAAAGAGATAGAGTTCTGTTATGATCTTTAT
>JAQFZN010001136.1:0-18378 GCA_034687075.1 Geophilus carpophagus | reverse complement strand
GTTGTTCTAGAAAGTTATAACGAAAAAGAAATTCTACTCATCAAATTAGCATCATATTTATATGTTAACTAACATTTTACTGCAGATTTTGTTTTCTTCTCACATATTTTGCTCAAGTAACTTAAAAAAAGTCAGATAAATAAAACAAGATACTTACGATTGAACGCTCTTAAATGAAATCATAAAACATCTCAAGTTGTTACGCATGAGTATTTTTTAAAATAATTTAAATTTACTAATAATTTAAATTTACTAATCTGTTTTTGCCTAAATATGGTTTCTCTGTTAGGAAGAGAGCTATATCATGTTCTTCTTCTATCGTCCATGATCTAGTTCCGATCTTATTCATTTCTTAGCTGACATTCTGTGTTAACTTAAATTATGTCTTGTTGTGCTCAAGCACTTGACCAAGCATGCGCAATCATATCAGTTTGTCTTTATAATAATTGTTTAGACACATATGACGCTAAAAACATCATATCTTGCTACAATCTAAATTTAAGTAATTTAAGACAATTTAGCTTAACTAAATTGAAAGCACCTAATGTCTTTTTTAAGTAAGAATTTGCAGTATAAAGATCGTTAAATTAATTTTTAAAATTTTTATTTGTTTTACTTTAAAAACATTTCAAATATTAATGCACACGGCATTCTTCAAATTCTGCCAAAGTTTCAAGCAGAAGTAACCTGTCAAATTTAGTTTGCCGAAAAGCTATCCGCAAATAATTTTTTATTTGTACTTTTTTCATTTATTTAAAAAATAAAAAATGTGATTGCTTTAGTTGAAATTAAATTATCCTGCTAGTTAATATTAAAATTGATGTTGTACGGAACTTGAACAAAAATGGGTTGACGGAAAATGAATACAAAACAGCTTTTAGTTTTATCGAACAAAATTAAGTTGACAGGATTTCTGAAAACGATTCAAATTGAATGTACAAGGAAATTATAAAAATTTTCCCTTTAAAAAAAATTCGATCCTGCGAAAGTAGCAAAGTTGCGCGTGATGGTTTTGAAATAATTATTCTTTCATCCTTGTTCTCATTTGTTCATTTATCTATTCGACATTTAAATTAAACTTCCTTCAGGTTTTATATTTATTTCAATTTCTTTTAGTTTTGTCTTTAATTTTTAGTTTGTCACTGTCAAATGAATAAGGAAAATTCCCAATTAGATCACATAGATGCGTCACCCACTTGAAAACCATAAATCTTCTGCTCAAATTTTCAGTATATAAACTCATGAAAATTCGAATGGATCTTCACACTACTTTTCTAAACTTAAACACACCAACTCATCAAATAATTCAAAAGTAAATAATTTCAAAAACATTTTTAAACATTTTATTCATTATAAAATTGATTTCCAGATGATGATTGCAAACAAACTGTTTGTCTTTACCGTTACTTTGTTATTGGTCGACAATTGCAAATCTCAACTTATTTTTGCAAGTGAAGTTAGCGCTTCGAGCTCGGGTTCGACTAAAAGTTCTAGTTCGGGTTCAACTAAAGGTTCTAGCTCGGGTTCGACTAAAAGTTCTAGCTCGGATTCGACTAAAAGTTCTAGCTCAGGTTCTATCAAAAGTCCTGTTCCAGAATCTACTCCAAAATCAAAATGCCCAGACGGTCTTAATGTCACCATAGAATTTCCCAACGAACCTTTGGAGAAATTCCTTATTACTTTAGGCGAAGCACTTAAAACGAGCGCAGATGCATTAACAGGTATTGAAAGTGATGGTGAAGCTAAAGGCAATACCGGTTTGAAAGAAGCAATAGAAGCAATAACGAGCGCTATTGAGGAATTGAAAAACAAACGATTCTCTACTCCTAAACAACTTGAAGAAACAGTAAGATTAACACTCTTATTCTTAATTTTTAATTCAATTTAATTTTTCAAAAACTATAACTTTATTACAATTTTATTAGTTTGCCAAAGTCAAAAAACAATTAGAAACTGCAATAAAAGGAATTGCTGAGTTATCAGAAGAAGAAATCGCGGATGCTACAACAAAAGCTAATCTTGCAATAGTAGAAGAACTATTGCCAGCACTTCTAGCTGCTCTTGATGATATTAAAGTTGGAATTGATTGTCCATGCGCTGCGTTTGTGAGCAGCACAACCACTGATTTGGAAGATCTTATTACCCCTAGCCCCACTAAAAAAGAAATTATTACTCCAACTATTAAAATATAGCTTAATTACGTTATTGTTGAAGTGTTACTTTTAAGCAATAAAAGTTTATTTTTTTGAAAGTGATAAATCGAATGTTTTGTTTATAAAATTAACACTAACTGTATCCTTTCAAGTGAAATATTTTTCATTAGAAATGGGTTTGTTGTGGGCGGATATGTAGACGTTTCTTCGTTTCCTTCATCCTACGAGCGGAAGGGAAAGGAAAGAAATACGAAGGAAGATTCGACTTTAGTTAAAAGAATAATAAAGTCGTTTTCTTCGTGACTATTAAGGAAGTTGTTAGCCTTGAGACAAAATTTATTTCGGCTCAAATGAATCTGTGACAGTATCCGTAATTTTATCATTTATTTTAAGTTTTTAAATTCGTTGACATTTTTTATTTAAATTTTTTTTTTCTCTGTGCGCTTGAAAGAAAAAAGGAAATATGTAAATGTAAAAGAAAAAAAAAACGAAGAAAAAGAAGAAATTGATTTCCCATTCCAGTCACACTATTTATCACTAGATGGCTGTACGGGAGACGGAAACGGAGACCACTTTTTTTATTCCGGGAAGCAACTTGAGTAAATTAAATAATAAATTTGCTTAATATAACTTGTTGTTATAAATGACTTCATTCTTATTGATTGAAGGAGTAGAGGATTTTAAAATTGACTCACGTAAAGAAAACAAAACTAAGAAAATAAAATAAAATACAACTTTAACAAAAATTTCAAATATGAATTCAAATTAATAAAAATAAATGATGAAAGCAAAAAAAATATTTATTTCTCATCGTTTATTACATAAAACAAGACTGAAACAGTTGTAAACGAAACAAGCATGGACTTTACCAAATTTGGCAAACAACAAATGACGTCAGATATTGGGTGTAAACTTACTAAAAACGTCTAATTGATGTTTCCCTGGTAAAATAGGCCAAAAAACAAAAACAGAACTGCTACATTGCCTTAACCTAAATGAAATCACAACATAGTATCTTTATATAATTTTACTGAATAAGTTTGAAGCAGCGTGAAATGAATGACTAGATATTCTTGCGTAAATAACGGCAGGCCCAATCTTCCTGTGACGTCACTCTGACCGCCATTTTGAGAATTGAGGGTGTGCCTGAGGAGAGAGAGCAGGAATCGAAGTCGAAAGGTAAACTCGCGCTGACTTAAATTAATCTTGTAATGAAATGAAAATTGAACACTGGCTTCCGTTTGACTGTCCGCACATTGTGTCCTGATCAAACTGCCTTGATTTGTATTAAATTGGCTGAAAAGGAAGAAGCTGTGCTGACAAGTTCAGCCGGAAATACCACAGTTCTACAGGAGAGATGAATAACTCTTTTTATTTTGTGGGGCGTTAAATAATAAGTAAAAGTAAGAGAAAATTCTGATTGTTAACTTTTGAACAATTGAATTTAAGGTATATGTATCACACGGTAAGTGGTGATAAAGATTTTTTAATATAAATATCCGAAGTTGCCTGTTAAGATGAATATTCGCGAGTCGATTTTGGTTTTGGATTTGGGTGTGAACTGAGTTGTTGATTAAACCGGTCATGATTAATAGAGTCAAATAAAAAGAATGAAAGAAGGTTCTGTGAGAGCTCGCAAAGTGTTGATATTTTGGTTTTGCTCGAATATGAACCTGCCAAGTGGGATGAAGACGATCAAGAACAGTAAACTTGGATTGCAGTATAAAAGAGGGTCGATCAGCTGTTAAGCATCTCAGTTTACAAACCAGTTTGGTGTCCGATTTAATTTATTCTTTCACCGATAAGTGAAAATGGTGGTGATAAATGTAATGAATAATTCATTTACGAAATTATTAATTTTTTAAATTTTAATTAACTCGAATTTTAACTTAGTTTTTTATTATTTATTTATTTTTGTGTTTGATTGTTCTTTTAAATTTTAATTAACATGAATTTTAACTTAGTTTTTTATTATTTATTTATTTTTGTGTTTGATTGTTCTTTTAAATTTTAATTAACATGAATTTTGACTTAGTTTTTTATTATTTATTTATTTTTGTGCTTGATTGATCTTTTAAATTTAAATTTGAATTTAAATTGGTGATTTAATTGTTTGTTTTTATTTTTCTCCAATGTTTTCACTTAATTAGATTAACACTAATTTGCAATAGTATTAAGAATTAATCCGAAATTAATCCGACTTTGTATAATTACAGTGGTTATAATGGTTTTAGATTTGTCATGTGTTCTGCTTTGACCGCATCAATGTATTCCGGTCAAAATATGCTCTTAATATGTCCCAGCGGGTTGGCAGCCAGACCTTCACAGTGTGTGCACGCCTTGCAATTGGGCTGTATGCCAAACTTATCCGAGTTCGACTTCTTCCTGTTACCATCACCCCTGCTTGTATTCATTCAATGTGCCAATGCTGCTTTAGTATCAACTCTTATTTTCCCTCAATTTAGTTTATTACTTAAGTTGTATAAGTTTGCAACAAAGTTTTAATAGAGAAATAAAGGCTAATTTGGTTTAGTTTGTATGAATATTGTTTCTGATTAATTTTGATTAGAAAAATGAAAATATTTAAGTAAAAGGAAAATTATTATTATTATTTTTTAAAATTATTTTGTGTTTTTATGCTTTTGTTGTGAGAGTTAAATGAGGAAATATGTTTATAATTTGATTTTATAGTTTGGTTATGATTTTACTATTTTTTTCATCAAGCTGTTCATATTTATACAAAATGTAAACAAAATGCGGGTTATCTGGGAATGAAATGAGAAAAAAATATCTAAAAATTAAAAAAATCAATATAAACATGAAAATATCTTTTTTAGATAATTATTTATAAATTATTTATCTGGATTTATGTAAAAACTTTGACTGAATAATGAAATTGATTCTTAAAATTGTATAATTTTTTGCTATGGGTCATTGAAAGTCATTTTACAATACAGATTATAATCGAAATGATAATTAATACTCGTATCTTAATGGCAATTGAAAAACTTTTCTTTCTACTAATTTTATTCTTTTAATGTTTTATCATTTGTATTCCAGCTGCACGACACGACGAAGACTTTCTTCAGTTCATGAACTAAAAGATTGTGTCAACACCGACTGTACATAAAGTGGTAAGTGTCAATTTTATTTATCCACTCAATGTCTGTATGATTTAAAACACGGGTCAAAATGAAAAAGGGTGTTAAAATATTGATTAAAAGTTGTAACAAGTGAGATATAATTTAAGCGATAAAAATTTATGCGTTGAAAAATGATTGAAAATAATAAAGAAGTTTAAAAAATAAAAAATTCTACAGGAAGGCGCCATTTTCTCGTAATTCATGACAAAATTGACAATCAACTGCTTGACGCCATCTGGTTCAGAAATTGTCACGTTGCAATCGGCTGAAAATCTGAATTGTAAGCTTAAGTTTATTGGATTAAACAACAAGTATTGATTTCGTGTCAGTCGATCCATTAGAAAAAGAAAAATTGACTCACTGATGACTGAATTAATTCATTCCATCACGCAAAATGAAACATTAGGACAATTTGCTTTGAATGTGGTTCAAAGGGCATGTTTCAACTACCCTATTACATAAGCTACCGATATGTGCTTTATGATGATTTTTTTCCTCCTAAATTATGAGGAATTGCAATGTTATAAAACTGAGGAATGCAAAATACGCTGTGAGAAAGGTCGGGTGAGTGAGGAATTTCTAATAAAATGTATAATATTATGATGAGATGAATATATTACTGAGCTGTCACTCATTTTCCTATCACTTTGGGTAAGAGATATCACAGCTGGGTCGTTTCCCATCTCTTTTGGGTGGTTGGCCTCATAAGAAGGATTGATAGAACACTGTAAACATTGATGGATTGGTCACATCACTTGCCTTGTCTTTGTGGAGGAAGGGAACATTGGCCATGCTTTGCTGGCAACTGATCAGGCTAAACTGCTCTATATTGTCTTAAATTTTTTTTCTCTCTAAATATTTATTTTTAAATGAGTTTAGAGTGGATTTTGGTAGTTGATGCATTTTTGGGGCTGAAAATGAAAATAAAATTTAGTTTGGTTTTAATGTTTTGTCTATGGTGGAATTAATATGTAATTTTTAATTTTATGAATTTTTGAGCGCCATGTTTTTCTACGGACTTGTGAGGAAAATATTTTGTTTGAATCCACAAATGGAAGTTTAGTTTTTTTTACAAATGTAATTTTAAATATGATTTTATTATTATAAGAATTTGTGTGAATTAATTATTTTTAATACATATTTTGATTATTTGGAATTTTTGGTTAAAATTTTGCTGTTACTGTACAAATTTTGATCTAAGTGATTTAATTAATCGGATTAATCTAGATGAATGAAACCTGCTACCTTATGTGGACTTAAGATCTCCAGGGCTCTGGTGCATTTTTCTGTTGGGGCTCCCAACTAAATAATATTTGTTTTCTATAATTTTTTTAAATACTTTTCTCGATTATTTTTATATATGAGAAAAAAAGCTTTGCGAAAAATATCATGGGGCCCTGGAACAAGTGCTAGTATTATTATTAGTAAATCTGCTACTGTATGGACTAAATTAGGTATAAATTTTAATTTTTTAAAATTTTTAAATTAACAAAAAAATATTTTCTAATGTTATGACTGAATATAACTTTTAAAAGATTGTTTTCATTTTGGTTAAAACATTACGTGATAACAAGTAAAAACCAAAAAAATAGTAGAAATTTTTCATTTTGTTATCATTACTTGTCTAAGTATTGAAAAAGAAAATTTTAAACACTTAAAATTTTTCTGGTTTTGAAATTTATCTATTTTTTTTTATCTTTTAGTCCCCTAGACTAGTCATGGGAACTATTGTCAATAATGAAAGATATGAGACTTGAGATAAACTAAGAGAAGCATTCAGAATCTAAAAGAAAGCTAAAAAAAATCCATTACACAAACAAAAAAACCCATGTTTTGGGTGACACTTTGTATAAAAATAGTAGCAACACGCCATTTGCAAACAATTCCATACAACATGACTAAAGTGAAAACTTTAAAATACATTTCTTTCCTTTCATTTATTTATTTATTTATTTATTTATTTTTTAACCAAAAAAATATTTACATTAATCTGAGATTAGGCCATTTTTTATTGACATGTTGACATGTTTTTGGCATTGGAAAATTATTGTGATTTAACTGAGAATTGAAAAGTTAATTGCACCAACTCGATTACATGACTGAGTAAATGGGAAAGGAATTACATTCACATGTGCTGTGTTTGTCACTTGTATAAATTTGCTTCAAGAACAAGTCGACTGTAGCACTGCACATACACTAACATGCATACATTCGCCAGGGAGAAATTCACTCGTGGTAATCAATGATCTCCTGGCTTGTCAGTATTAAGCTTGCTCACTTGCCTGGTGGCTGCAGAAAGCACCACATGGGGAAAGTTGATGGGAGAAATGCAAGTGGATAGAGACACCCGACTGATCATATACAACCCCTCATATAGTTACCCACAAAACACTGTAAGTACAACTTTTCTCATTCTTTTCTTATTATTTTCCTCTTCAGTATTTCTTTGTATACGAAAAGAATTTGGTTTGTTGTTGCAAGTAAAAGGTGGAATTTATTCCAGCAGTCATCTGTGATGCTTGTCGTCTAAATGACTTAAAGTTGTGCTTATTTTCTGACCGGAAGTACTTAGAAATTAGAGTGGTAGGCGGTTTTATTATTCTATTATGAGTCAATTATGTGCATGCCACTGAATTGCTCGGTTACATTCAATATGGAAGTGGGTTTTTTTGTGCTGGGAAGTGAAATTTGTTATCAGATTTAACTTTTCCTTTTTTTGATGTGTCTTCTATGGGTCAATATTTTTTTTTGAGTGCATCATCTTTTTTGATGTTAACTGATTAAACTGATGGATTGTATTATTGTCACTTGAAAGAAGCCAGATCCCCATTATCCGGTGGTACAAATTAGGTTTGTACTGCAATATCGGTTTATTTACTCTCTCTGCTCAGTATGTCCTACAGAGTGCTACGAGCTTGTCACACAAATCCGAGACCCCCACCACAGCCTTTTTTTTGCCATGGAAACGAATCTGAGTGATAATTTTTCTAGTATCATTTGATTAGATAAAATATAAAGTCAAGTTTTTATACAAATAAAAGTAAAAAATAATATAAAAATAGTAAAATAATTATTAATTTATTTTAATTTTTTCTTACCATTTGATATTTCACTTGATTTCATACCGACGAGGTCATAGAAGAATTTCTTTGCTTATTTGGGGCAAAGCGGGCGTAGAAGTCCTTGGACACAAGTCTCTAGTGGTTATGCTTAAACGGACATAGAAATGCTATTTAACATTTCGTAAGGTTATTAGATGATGAGAAAACGTGTCTGAATCAATTTATACCAATTTTTATTATTTTTTAAATTTTTTTTAAAAAGAAATAAAACATTAATGTAAAAGAATTTCTCAGGAAATTAAATCCGAAAAAGATGACGCTTTTGTTTGGAATTTCTCTTGTTTTATTCATAATTTTTTCACCTTTAGTATTAGCTTTAGGAACAATTAAATGGAACCTCTTAATTGGTTGTAAAAATTAATAACTATCTTGAATATATTTTTTTTATTAAGATAGGATCGTAAATTTCTAAGACTAAAGTGATGGTCAGATTGAAGTTGAGTTGTACTTAGATTATAGATGGTCTTTATCACACACTATGCTACCCACTTGTGGCTAATGGTTCCATTTCTACAGACAGCAAATCGTGTTGACAAAGTAATAGAGGCTATCTCACTTTGGCCCTATTGATTTAATAGGTTAAATGGCTGCTAGGCAAGTTCTCAATATCATCAGAGATGCTAAAATTTTCTCCTAAGATGTATATTGGAAAATTAATATTCAATTCCAATACATTCAGCTTAACTTGACCTATTATTCACACTTTTCCCGACTCAAAAAATTATTTTATTATTTAATTTAATTTTGCGATTTAGTTATGGTTACAAATTTTATACAATTTTCTACAAATTTATATAAATTAAAGTTTTTTCAGTTTCTTTTCTGTGTTGTGTTTATATATATCATCCAGTGGGTTAAATGAAAAGGTTAGTAAGTTGTTTCCTTCTGCTTCAAAGGGATGTGTGGCGACAGAATGACTCCGTCTGGGTTTTGGTTGTAATGTCTTTTTCCATTAAATTCACCATCACTCTGAGGACAACAGTCACATGCCAGTGTGATCTGTGTGCACACACTTGTATAGTGAAGTAAAGGCTTGTTATTATATAGAAAAAATGATTTTCTAACAAAAAGCTTCTCGCTTTAATAAAAGTCAATGGCAAGATGAAGATGACTATAAAAATGTGTAATTTGAAAATTCATTTACTATTATGGATTTTTTTAAATGGTCTAGGGAAGGGGATATTGGGTAGAAAAAAGTTGTCCTTGCATTTTGGGTTATAATGAGATAGTGATTCATTGGGGATTTTTTTTTATTTCTTTAATTTTTTTTTTGGTATCCAACTAACGACAGTTAATTAAAGTGGGTTCATTTACTTAATATTGTCATTATAACATCGCAAAGACTTAAGTTTATTTGTGTAACCCACTTTGCTGCACATGTTAAACTCATTTCCATATATGGCTGGAACAAAGTGGACTCGATAGGTATGAATGTTAAACTAGGTTTTAGTTTTTTTAGGTCATTAGAAAAGAAGAAGAATGTGATGATGTGAATATTAAAATCACGAATTTTGTTTTATAACAGTTAAATTTTATTTATTTCATTATTTTTTTTAAATAAAAATAATTTGATTTAATTTAAAAAAATTAGTTTTTAGTTTAAATCGAATCCCAGCCTGGGGATACGGTTTAACCTAATTTCAGATATATCTCCTTTAGGCAAAGGATGTGTGTACTTAATATTTTTTTATTTTCAAGTTTATATACCTAAAATAAAAACACTCACCCAAGATGCATCGGTGTGGCATCATTTTGTATACGGGAGTGATCTAAATTTAAACTTGTAGAAATAAATTGTAGAAACACGGAGCTGCATTCGCTTTTTATGATTAACTTGACAAGAAAATTAAACATCCAATGGGAAATGAATGTTTTGATGAATAAAAAAAATTCAATTTACCCAATGATAAATGAATAATTTGAAGTGACTTAAAATTCATTAAGGGAGGGAATTAGTAAATAAATTAATACATGTAAAATTTAATATTTATATTTAATTTAAAAAAAAATGTTTGTGAAGAATTAAAGTGAATTGATTCGCGCCACTCTCTTTTATTATTTAACGTAATTGCTTTGCTGGGTGATAATCGCAGACCCCCATTGAGTCGCCGCCTGTCGGAGTGGCTCCAGTCGTGATGTGGATGCTGCCAGTCTGTCCGCAGCATCCACATGCTCACCATCAAAAACTGTCATCACCCTGCATTGAAAAACAATGTCCAGCTTTAAACTCTTTGAACAATTCGATTGGTATCAACAACGCAAGGATTTTATGTAGTTAGATATTAAATTTTTGAAAATAAAAGAAAATATTAAATTTTTTTATTTTTAAATATTTTATGTTTTTTTTTAAATGAAATGAATTTTTTGTTTTTTGATTTATTAAATGCAATATTAATATCTTTCGTATAAGAGACGAATCAATTTATTAGATAAAACACAATGAAGTATTTATTCAACTTGGCACAATTAAAAGACTTTGCTCTAATGCCAAATATCAAAATGTTTGGTAATTTAACATTGATTTTCGCGTTTTAGTTAAAATAAGAGCTAAATCGTTGATTTTCACCAAAAATAGTAAAAATTCGCTCGTTAAAAGCTGGAAATAGATTTCCAATGGATATGGATATAGACAGTGAGAATGGTAATAACAGTAATAAAAGGGGAATATTGAATCTTATAAAAATAAAAAAATAAAAAAAATTGATTAGGATTGTTCTTTTGAGTACATAAATGCGGAGAGGACTTGACCACTGCATAAAGAGAAATTTGAGCCATACATCCTGCGTTGAACATGTTCCGTGGAGAGGATCTCTGCTTTGAACTTGTATTTGCAGTAGAAATTGGAAAAAGAGATTTGACACAATCTATTTTTAAAATGACAGTTTGGATTTTATATATACTTTGAATTATAACACAATTATATATTTTAAATAAATAATGGACTTATTTATTTAGTTAAAAAAAATAAAATGAAATAAAATTTTGTAAAGTTAAAAATAAAAAGTATTTTTAAATATTTATTTAAAATATTTTGATCTGAATAAAACGAGAGAAGCAGTTTCCATATGAGCTTCTGTGTTGCCCACTAAGTTGTTATGACCATCAAAAGACATAAACTAGTTCATAAAAATTGTGGTGGGGAAAAATTCTCTAGCACATAATTAAATGCAGGGCAATGTGACCACTTGTATTGCCTCTAAATATTCTCTATGCTCAAATCGGTCCATAAAGCGTTTAAGCATATATACATATAACATCTAAGAAAAATTTTTGCTGAAAAATGTTATAGGTTAGATTCGCATATTTATCCACAATATCAAATTATAATATTTGATTTTTTACAATGACTCATCTAAAATCCCCATTTTGTCATTTCTAAATAGAACTTCTCCTACCCCGTTCTTAACAGTCGCCATCACTAAAAAAAATATCTTGTTGAGAACTATTAATTTATTCATATGTAATAAATAATTCGCATTGAAATAAGAAAAAAAAATAAAATTTATTTTTGTGTAAAGGAAAATAAAGTTTTTGCGATAAGAAAACTTTTAGCGAAGAAAAGTGGTTTGGAAGATTTAAACGTTGAAACGTGCTTTGGGTTCTAGAAGAAATTGTGTCTGACTGTGTTTGAGCAGACATCTTTGTTCTTGATCGCACATGGGGTCAAAATGGGGTGGATCTAGGGTGATCTAAGCTCCGCCCCTTTGCGAGGATGACTCAAAACACCCTCGGTTCGCTAGATATGTTTGATATCCCCCCTTTTCTTGAAGTGCAATATTTCACCGTTTCACGAGTTGCGTTTGCGTACATTATGTCGACCAATCAGCCTGCAGAAGAGAAAACGCAAAGCAATGCGCTCTTGTGATATGCTGCGTCCTTGTGCAGACGTCGTCTTCCAACCAGACATCCTCTGCTCTGATGATGATGCAGGCCAAAGAGATGTGTTTGCCTGCGCAAGATGCCCGGATAAGCGCTCGGGCGACTTGTGCGAAGCAAACTTGGATTGATAGTTGAGTTGCTAGCAAAGCCTAACACATAACCGACTCGACCGGTAATGGGGAGGCACTTCTTCCGATTACTGAGGTAGTCAACAGAAAGAACCGGTAGAAGATAATTGTAGAGTTTGAAGTACTTTTTACAATGGTATTTTGGATAATAATATTTTTGTCTGTAAGTATTTTGTTTGGTTTATTGTGGGTTATTGCAGATTGCAGTTATATTGTCGGTTGGATTGGTGAATTTGAAATTTGTTTATTGTCGAATTTAGTTTTGTTTTTAATTTGATATGATTAATTTTGTTGTTTTTTTAGGTTCAAGTAGACGTTAAAAATGGCACTGTCATTAAAAGTAAGCATCGTGGAGAAGAATTTGGTGAAAACGATGCAGTTTGATCCATCAACTCCAGTATACGATGCATGTAAAATTATTCGAGAGAAGATACTCGAAGCTAATGTCGAACAACGTAAGTAGTTTGTTATTTTTTTTTTAAATTTTTATTGGAAAATATTTCTCAGGCATAGTTTGAGAATTTTGGGAATTTGAAAATAAGAATATTAAAAATAATAAAACAATTTGAGAATAAACATTTTATTTTTTATTATTTATTTATTTTGTAATTTCTTTTGAACTTTAGCCAAAGATTATGGCTTGTTTTTGGCTGATGAAGATCAGAAAAAAGGAGTATGGCTTGAACCAGGCCGCAATTTGGAATATTATCTTTTGCGGTCAGGGGTAGGATATTAATTAAGATTTAATTAGAATTTATCTTTTAATTACTTATTTTAAATTTACTTTGGTTTAATATTAGGATTTATTGGAATATAAACGCAAAATGCGCCAACTTCGAGTGCGAATGTTAGATGGGACCGTGAAGACGTTGCTTGTAGATGATAGTCAACCTGTATCAAATTTGATGGTGGTTATCTGCACAAAAATAGGTTGGTTTAGTTTGCTAAAAAAAATTAGTTAGTTTGTATTAAAATATTTTTTTAAGGTATAACAAATCACGATGAATACTCATTGGTTCGCGACCTACCCGAAGAAGAGAAAGAACATTCTACAGGAACATTGACGTTAAGAAGAAAAGATAAAGATAAAGATAAGGACAAAGATCAGAAAATGGAACAACTTAAGAAGAAACTTCGTACTGATGATGAAAGTAAGAGAATTTGATTAATTTTTAAATGTGAATTTATATTTCTGTTATTAATTTAAAAAAATAAATTAATTTATAGTGAATTGGGTTGACCATTCAAAAACTTTGCGTGAGCAAGGAATCGAGGAATCTGAAACACTGCTGCTAAGAAGAAAGTTTTTCTTCTCCGATCAAAATATTGATTCGCGCGATCCTGTACAGTTAAATTTATTATACGTTCAGGTAGAATAACTATTTTATCGTAATTACTTTTTTGTTGGTTTTAATAAATATTTAATTATTTTTAATATTTATTTTTGGTCTGGTTAGGCCAGAGATGCCATTTTAGATGGAACACACCCAGTCACCTTTGACAATGCATGTGAGTTTGCTGGTATTCAATGCCATATTCAATTTGGGGATCATATCGAAACGAAACACAAACAAGGATTTTTAGAGTGAGTTTATTTTTTATCAGTTGTTTAAAGTTTAAATTTGAATGATAAAAATAAATTGATACATGTCCTTATTTTAATTTTTAGCCTCAAAGAGTTTCTTCCTAAAGAATATTGTAAAGTGAAAGGCATTGAGAAGAGAGTGTTTGCTGAGCACAAAAAGTGCGTGGGTTTGAGTGAACTCGATGCAAAGGTCAAGTATACAGCGCTTGCAAGGTCTCTGAAAACTTATGGCGTCACTTTTTTCTTGGTTAAGGTGAGAAAGTCAATTTTTGTGATGAGAAATGATGTTCAGATGTTTAAAGATTGTTTCTAATAAAATAGGAAAAAATGAAAGGCAAAAATAAATTGGCTCCTCGATTATTGGGTGTAACTAAAGACAGTGTGTTAAGATTGGATGAAAAAACTAAAGAAATATTGAAGACTTGGCCATTGACTACAGTCCGACGTTGGGCTGCTTCTCCTAACACTTTTACATTGGTATTTAAATATAAATTTGATAATTTGGCAATTTTTTTTTATTTGTTAATTTATTTTGAATAAAATTTAGGATTTTGGTGACTATTCAGATCAATATTATTCTGTGCAAACAACTGAAGGTGAACAAATTTCCCAACTGATTGCTGGTTATATCGACATTATTTTGAAAAAGGTTGGAAAATATTTTTCCTTTTTAACATTTTAACATATTATTTTATTTTATTTTTTATTTTAAAGAAAAAAGCAAAGGATCATTTTGGGATCGAAGGTGACGAGGGCTCTACTATGTTGGAAGACAGCGTTGCACCAGCTAAGTAAATATAGAAATTTCACAATATTTAAATTATAATTATTAAATATAATTTTAATATTTTATAAAGAGCTACAATTTTGCAACATCAGAGTAGTAAAATCGGTCATGCAGAATCTGGCAATGTGGCTCTTCCTGTTGTACTTCGAGCTGCAAATGATGGTAAATTGGAAATTAAATCGATATAAATTTTATTTTTTTTATATTTTTCTTTGTTAATTTTTTCAGCAAGGCCTTATTCAACTGGATCTATGCAAGGTGCAATGTACGGGTCTTTGAAAGGACAAGCACACAGTGCTTATATTCCCCCATTAGTTGGAAGTCAAGCTCAACAGCCAAGAGTGACAAGTGTAATGACCGAGCCTCAGAAGGGGCTTATCACTACAATTGATGCTGGAAGAGAAGCAATTAGAGCTGCGGAAGATGATCTGGACGCTCAGATTCAAGTTCCAGATTTGGGCAGTGATCCAGTAGGAAGAAAACAAACCATCATGGTGCATTAGATTATTTATTTAATAAATTTGTTTGTTTTAGGCATCACTGAAGTGGAAAGAAAATACTTTGGACGTCAATCGACAAAATGTACACTCGCAGTTGGCTGCTATGAATGCTGCAACTGCTCAAGTAGTGACTTTGACATCAGCTCCTGATGAAGTGGATCATACTGCAGTTGGAGCCGCTATTAGCACTATAACTACTAACCTGCCAGAAATGACTCGTGGCGTAAAAACAATAGCTGGACTCATGGATGATGAATTGGAGAGACAGAGATTGTTAGATGCTACACGTAAACTGTGTGCTGCCTTTTCTGAATTGCTGAAAGCAGCCGAACCTGAAAGCAAAGAGGTTGGTTTTGATATCTAGTATGAAAACTGAAAAAATAAATAATTTATTTGTTTAATTTAAATAGCCCCGACAAAATCTACTTAATGCAGCCAGTAGAGTTGGTGAAGCAAGCACAGCAGTGTTGGCTACAATTGGTGAAGAAGATGAAATGGACAAAGAGGTGCAAGACATTTTGCTTGGCTTGGCTAAGGCTGTGGCTAACACCACTGCAGCTTTGGTTCTTAAAGCAAAAAATGTAGCAGCAACATGCGAAGATCAAGGAACTCAGAACAAAGTGATAAGTTCTGCAACTCAAGTTGCATTAGCTACATCTCAGTTGGTTGCCTGTGCTAAGGTATAAATATTTAAATGTTATGGATTTTAACTTAAAATTTTTACTTTAATTAATTTTAATTTTTTAGGTAACTGCACCGACAATTAGCAGCCCTGCTTGTCAACAGCAGTTGATTGAAGCTGCTAAAGAAGTAGCTAAAGCTGTGGAAGGCATTGTTGCAGTTTGCCAGGTTTGAAAATATTTTGCATTGTTTTTCTATCTTAAATTAAAACTTGAATTTTTTAAATAGGTTTCTTGCAAAGATGATCATTTGATTCGTGAATTAAATGCAGCTGCAGCTCAGGTTACTGCAGCGTTAAATGATCTACTTGCTCACATACGTATGGGGCCGAGGGAATATGCTCGAGAAACTGTTAATGATGGTGCAGTAGACACGATTCTCGATGCAACTGACAAATTATTTAGTAGCACTGGAGATGCAACAGAAATGGTTCGGCAAGCAAGAATTCTTGCACATGTAAGGGATTTTGATTTGAATGATATTGTTTATGAAGAGTAAGAAACTAATTTGATTAATTGGGTTGTTTAAATAGGCTACAGCTCAATTGATATCAGCGATTAAAGGAGAAGCAGAAACTCAACCAGACACCGACATTCAGAAACGTTTGTTAGCCGCGGCAAAATTACTGGCTGATGCTACTACTAGAATGGTGGAAGCAGCAAAAGTAATTTCTATTTTTTTATGACGTGGCTTGAATAGGTCTTTAATGAAATCTTTTTTGTTTTCAGAGTTGTGCCAGTCATCCACACGACTCTGACCAGCAGATTGCATTGCGAAAAGCTGCTGAAGATTTACGAAATGTAGCGAACGTGGCAGCGAGCAACGCACTGAAGAAGAAAGTTATTAAAAAATTAGAGGTATTATTGATTTTCCACAAATAAAAAAAAACATAATTTTTTAATTAATATTTAATTGTAGACTGCTGCTAAACAAGCAGCTGCTACTGCCACGCAAACAATTTCAGCTGTCCAGGGTGCTGCACCACACAACACCAATTATGTCACTCACGAAGAGTTAGTATTCTCTTGCAAGGTACTTAATGCAAAAACAAAATCGATTAATAAGCAGAACTGATTTTTTTAATTTCTTCGTTTTAGGAAGTTGCTGAGGTAATTCCTCGTGTTGTGCAAGGTGTTAAAGGCACCATGTCCACACCTGACGATCCTACTGCCCAACTCAATTTAATCAATGCCAGTGAAGAATTGATACAGGTAGAATCACTCAACTTAACAAACTTAATTCAAAATTAACACATAACGAACTATTGATACAGCCTTGCACTAAAATGATCGCCGCTAGTAAAGCTGCTGTTCCTACGATATCTGATCAAGCATCATCGATACAATTGAATAACTGCTCTAAACAAATGGCTACAGCTCTTGCTGAGCTGCGGTCTGCTCTTGGAAAAGTAAGCAAATCGATTTTTAAATTTTACTCTCAAGTTAACAAGAAAAATGGTGGCATTAAAAATATAATAGGCTCAAGAAGCTTGTGGAACACTAGAAATTGACAGTGCTCTGGATATGATCAGAGCATTGGATAACGAACTCGACGGCTTCAGAAAAGCGTGCGAAGACTACCAACTTAGACCTCTTCCTGGTGAAACGGTATAAAATTATTAATTATTAAATTAAATTAATGCATTTAATAAAAAATTAATTGAAAATATATAATTCTGGTTTAAATGTTTTAGGTATATTTTAATAATGTTTGGTTTTTTAATTTGTTTTAGAGTGAAACAACTGCTCTTCAGCTTGGCACAACTTCTAAGCAAGTTGGCAGTGCAATGGCTCAACTACTTACTGCTGCATCTCAAGTATATTAAATTAACAGCGTGTTGCAAGATTTTAAATATAATTATTGTTTTTTTTTAACTAATTCTTAATAGGGAAATGAAAATTACACTGGTTTTGCTGCTCGCGACACAGCAACCTCTCTTCGTAATCTGACAAACGCAGTTCGAGGCGTTGCTGCTACATCTACCGAACGAGAAACTTCATTTAAAATAATCGAGAGTGCTCATCAAGTCCTCACTAAGTCTACAACACTGGTTACAGAGGCTCGAAACACTGTCAATAATCCCAGTTCTCCTGGAAATCAACAAAAGTTGAACCGTGTAGCCAAAGATGTATCACAAGCATTGAGCAATTGTGTAAACTGCTTACCTGGCCAGCGAGATGTTGATGAGGCAATTAAATCCATTACTGATGTAGGCCATGTGCTCAGCTCTGGACAGGTACAGTTGAATTTTTTACATGATTCTCAAAGGGAAACTCTTATTGGGCAATACTTTTGGGTTGGATTCTTTCTCTTTGCTGTACTATATACTTTGATTTCACTATTTGATTATGCATTTGGTAGGTAATTTATTTCTTGTTTTATAATTTATTTATTTTTTTT
>JAQFZN010001135.1:0-18390 GCA_034687075.1 Geophilus carpophagus | reverse complement strand
TTAATTCATTAATTACAGAAGTCCTAGAGTAGGAAGTGGTCGCAGTTTGCGACGTGCGCATCTAGGCGCGTAATCCAACAGAAAATTACGATACGCGGTAAAAAGTTAGCTATAACAAAAGTTTTATAGACTCGAATATAAAAACAATTTTTCAACAGCTTAGCTATAAATCAGAAGTAAGCATTTAAAATTAAGCTTATAAACATATTTCAATACTTTATTTTGCTCGTTATAGTATATTTTAATGCTGTGAAAGTTCTATCGGAAGTCATTGCACACTCTATCGAGCTAGCAAAGAGTGCGGTAAAAATGAATCAAATCGTTTTAAATGCCTCCTTTACCTATCAGCTGCACACTTGGGTTGGGTTTCTTTCACATTTGTCAGCTGATAGCAAACCTAGCTGACAAAGAATTATGATCATGAAAGTCAAGAATATTTGCAGATCGAAGTTTGCTTTCCATGAGAATATACCAAATGTCCAACGTTTAAAATTTATTTTTAGTTTCGCTTTAAATATTCGATTTATCACTATTTTGAATTTAAAAAAAATGTATTTTAAAAACTAAAGTATTTAGTTAAATAATTAAAATTCCACAACTATAAAATGCGAAGTAATTTGAGAAAAGAAAGCCAAGCCAAGTCTATGTGCACCAACATGAATTATGTAATGGAAACAGTCAGAAGGATTTGAAAAATGTGTTACATTTCTGTAACAAGGAAAGGAAAACTGTCAACCAGTGTAGCTTAATACACTGTCAACATCCCGTCAGCAACAACAACAAAATATATTTTTAATACATCAAACAATAAGCTTAAAGGCACCACTTCATTATACAGCAAACAAGAAAGAATATGTAATTTAAATTTCATTAAATTAAATATTTATAATGGAATAATATCTTTATGTACATTGTTTAAACTACAGCAGTTTGTTGAGAATCCGGAAGAAAATGTGTAAAGAAAAAATACTGGCACACATTAAATTGTTTATTGCTGCGTTATGTTTTCCTGCATTATACATAAAAGTAATATTAAAGTAGAAATTTCTGAGAGATAAGAATTACTTAACAGCGATAAAACTGCCGTTCACACAGTACAAATTTCTGAAAATAAGCTGTAACTGACACAGCAAGTGGTTTCCCGCTAGAGATGTATCTTAATTGGCGACTTATGATTACATTCCTGGATGTCATACTGAGCATTTCCAATTTATTATTGCAAGTGCGTACCAAATTTCCGTTTATTGTTCATTTATTTCTGTGCTGCTTTTATTACTTAATTCTTATCATGTACAAAAAGCATTTGGAAAATTTCTTTTTATATGTTATTGCTATAAAATGGAACAAAATTTAAGTTATAGCAACTAAATGTTCATTTCACTCAAGTTTTCGTTCTACTCATGAGAAGACATCGTGATGACAGTTTGTCAGAAGGTTCAAAAATAATTGTCACACAACTTTAAACAAAAAGTTATTTTACGTTTATAAATAAATTGAATACTTTTATCTAGAAATTTAATTCTAATCGGATTACAGGTCCTTGTCTGCCTGATAATTGCCACAGCTTAAGGTTAGACTGTATTTTTAAATTTTCGTTTTTCAAATAGCTTAATAATTTCTTATTTTTTTTTTAGTCATGATATGAATTTCTTATGTAAATTCGTGGTAAAGTAATAATCGAAGTGCGAATTTTGAGAAAAAAGAAGATAGTGCTCGTAGCACTTGTTTTGTTAGGTTTTCATGCCTTGAGCAATTGCTGATAACTGACATCAGGAGGCCTTCATGGCATAAGCATTGAACGTCAAAAACAAATGTGAAAATAAGTTAGTCAGCATGTCCAGAAATAGAAATGCTCTTACATATAGTGTATATAAAATAAATTTTCAATTCTTTTTTAAATTTAATTTAAAAATAAAAAATAAAAACAAACTATTTCTGATACAATTTTGAAAGATGGAAAAATAAAAGTCAACACAAAACTTTTCAGAAAGATCAATAATTTATAAGTAGAACCTTTTCAGTTAAGCACCAGCAAATCTTATTAATCCACTTACACTTGATTGAATTTATTTTAAATCCAATCACAAACAATCCGAGTTTGTTTAAGCCATTAGCAAAGAATGACAAGTACATTAGTTTCACTGTTGACTTTAAATTGTGCGATAATAAAGTGGCTTATTAAATGAAAAATTAAAAACGGAAAATATATTAAATACTCACCTGAAACCGCCAAAATAAACTGATAATGGACGGATTAGATTGAACAGTACAGCTTAAAGCAACATCATCTCCTTCGTGTATGTTTTCCAGGCTAATTGAACTGTCAATATACAACTCAGAAATAGGACGATCTGAAAAAAAATGATTGATTTCTTTTTATCAAATTACAATTTAAATTCTTCCACATTCAACCAACATCTAAAAAATCTCCAATTTTCTAACCCTAGTTTTCTATCTTTAAAATTAGATTACAATCACAGTTCTGCACAATGCATTAAAATTCTAAACGCCCTCTCCCATATTTTTTCCCAACTAGTTGGAAAAATCTTTTACATTAAACTTACAATGAACATTTAGTTTCCACGTATTCTGAATTCCACTTGCAGGAATAGCGGGGTTCTCTGCCCGGCATGCCAATGTTTTTCCATGATCTTGACTAGTGGGTGTGAAAATGAGAATGCTTGTAGTGACATTCGTGTCTTGGGATATGGTCTCCTCTGTGCGTTTCATTCTCTTTTCTCCATTCCACCAAGCCATTATGGGTGGAGGTCGTGAGCCCGCTGACTGACATGCCAATTCATAACGGCGAGTTGCGGATAAGAACGGTTCTATGTTCAAGATTTTTACTTCCAAAGGTTTCACTATTGCCGTTAGTAAAATTCAGGAAAAAGTCACATTAATACCAGGCTTTTTACATTTTACTACCCTGCAAAGCTATATTTCTTGACCTTAACTTGATTTATTTACATTCTACAAACTTTTGTAATTCTAAATCACATTTAAAGTTGTGTTTATGTTTAGTTAAGGTCAATAAATTACGTTTCGCAGTGTTATTATAATACTTACAATTCATGTCAACAGTTACTGATGTTGCTTTAGGGTTTGTTATGTTATTATTATTCGTTTTACATGTAAATACGCTATTAAAATCTTGACGAGTAAGCACTGGTACTAAAAGATCATTGCGTACGATGCCTAACGATGTTACTTCATAACTGTCATCCAACATTTGATTGTCTCTCCACCATTCAACCCGTGGAGGCGGTCTGCCTAAATGGAAAGTTGATAAGATATTTCCTATGCCCTTTATGATACCTTGTACACGATTCACTAAATGACGCTAAACTTAGTTGACGATATCTTATTTCACAGTATAAATGCATTCAAAAACATATTTTGTATTCAAGTTCAGTTTATCGAGATTACTTTGTGAGTTAAACAGTATTTCGTTGAATACTTAAAACATATATCTCTGACACATCTTACTTTATATCATTTTCAAAATGACTCTTCTTATCGATTGAGTTGTATTGCTTTTGCTTTTATTACCCATTCTCTGTTTGTCATGCTCCCAAAGGCTTTTAGTTTATCCAGGGATTTCAATGTTGAGAAATTAATTTCAATTCTTTTTGAAATACAGATTTTTGTAACTGTTCACATCATTTGGAATGCATTTATTTGTGAAAATCTTTTAACTCAATCAAATCATAAGCTTAAGTAAATCGAACTTAATATTACATAATATACAATTTGGATTTTTTTAATAAATAATAAAATAATAAATTATAAATAAAAGACTAATGAATATGTAAACCCACCTCCAACCGCTTCACAAGATAAAAAGAACGTGGCTCCTTCATTGTATGGTCCAACTATGCTCTCGAGTTCTAGGCCCTTTTCACCAAGGATTGTTGGACGTTTAGGAGGTACTGAAAATAAAAATTAAAAAAAAACAATTTTATTTACCTGTTCGTTTTACAACTTACATTTCACATTTAAGTAACTACAAATTTCATTAGACAAAAAGCTATTTAATCAAGCAAGCGCTCATAGCCAAGGACTTAGTGTACAATCTACATTGTTAATTGCAATGCCCCATGGGTTTTAGTGAGCAGCAGCTAAAAAATGAAATTATTTCATGCAGGAAAATGGTGAAAAGATAATTTTTAAACAGCATATTAGTGCAGTGTTGTTGAAAGAGTCCATTATATTTCCAAGTGAAATAATTTTCCTTTTTAAATAAAGTTTGTTAGCAAAGAATGTTCAAAATCCAAGTGATAAACTAACTATTGGATGCTTTAAATTGTACACATTCCTAAATAACTAAGAAATGAAAGCATTCTTTAGATATTTAAAACACCTTCACTTAAGCTTTGAGATTTATCTGTACAACTAATTTAATGCCTATTAAAATGTCATTGAGAATGAAGAGAAGAAAATATCTTACCTACAACAGACATATAAACAAAGTAATTACGAGTGTTGGCTTTTCGAAAATCGACTCGGCAACGATAAACACCTTCATCTTCATCTCTTACATTTTCGATTAACAAATGAGCAGGGGTTGTGTTAGTATAAAAAGACGTCCGTCTTGTGATATCAACGCCTGAATAATTGAGCAAACTTGGTTCTCCTTCACTCTTTTGACGAAGATCTAAACTGCAAAATTTATTTAAAAAATATACATGATTAATACAAAATAGGAGAAAAATTTTTATCAGTTTCATTTAAATATTATTATACACTCGAGTTACCAGCAATTGTAAATATTTAAACATGCATTCATTTGGTTGTAAGTAATTGGTACCTTAAGATTAATCTTGAGGCGAATAAGAATGAAATCAATGTTTACTGATTTTGTCATTTAATTTCATACGCATATATTGACTTTCAACTTCAATTGCAAAATTTAAATTATTTAAAATGTATGGAATGAAAGTTATAAAAATAGTAATTCAAAACTATATTACAGCAAGTAAATAAACCTTTTCAAGCATTTGATTGTAATTATTGTGGGTATAATCAAATTGATTAATGCTTCAGGTTACCTCGATCTAGTAATATGAATTTTAATGATTAATGAATGTAGGCTTTAATCTATGAACTTCATTTCACATGCATTGTAAATTTCTTTTGTTAAAAAAACAAGAAAAATAAAAAATGTTTAATTTTTTTTTTAATTATTAGAAAAATTTGAATTTTTCCACAGTTGCTCAGTTGCTCAGTAAGAATACAGCAAATCTAATATTTAAAAAAATATCTATGGTAATATTTTGGATATACTCAATAAATGTTATTTCAAAGCTTTTCTCTCTCTCCTTTTTCCTATAAAAAAAATAAATAAAATAAAAACATAAAAACGAGTTACTGAAGTATACTTTCACCTTTCTAAAGAATAAAAAAAAGACAAAACCGCTCTGTGTCTTATCTTATTTCTACTGCTCAGCTTGAAATCTAAACTCAACCCAATCGTAAATTTATTTTCCTTATTTCCTTACAAAATTTAATTTCCAACATATCACCTAAAACCTCCAAATGTCAAATTAAACCCACACACAATGGTTTTAAAAGACACTACTTTTCACCATATAATTGATGGATTGTTAAACATCGAAGAACATTTATTTCTTTTATATTTTTATTCATATTTTATTTTTATATAAAAAAAGAATTTAAATGAAAAATTTAAGATAAAATCTATAAAAATGTAATCCTGCTGACAGACATATTAAAAGAAAAAAACAAGGCACACAGGAAAAAGTTCATGAATAAATCAAAAGCTTTAAAAAAATATAATAAAAAAAATGTAAAAATAAAAGAAAATTGATTAAAAAGATAAAAAAAAGGTATAATTTATATTTTCATGCTTACTTATATATGGGGCTTCCAAAACCATCTTTGAACCAAAGAACCAACTGCGTTTTATCATCAGGTGTTGAAGGTGTAATGTCGCATGGTAATCGCGCTTTCCCCTGGACGACTGCTGAAGCGTTAGCATTGATGCTCTCACCTGAAAAATAAAACCATCTTTACAACATCACGTTTGCAACTGATGCCGTTATCCTGAAAGATACCAATTTTGCTTGAATTTTCCACCCCGCCCTCATTTTAAATTCATGAAGGTCTTGTGGCCTGTAAAGTTAGTTGATGGTAAAACGAAACTCATGTAATAAAAAAAAAGAAATTTATTTCCAAAGATGCTTGCTAAGATCTAAATAGATCTTCTTTACTGTCTAAACTTAGGTAATGTGATTTTCAAGTCAACAGGTATAGTACGAGTTTGAGTTTTAAGACAAGTCAAAAAGAAAAATGTTTGCAGAAAATTACTTTCTTGCCGTAATTCCAGAAACAATCCTCGTCTTTTTTTATTCTTTAGTGTTTGTCCTAGAAGGAGAGTGTTGCGAGGAAAAATGGGATTAAAGAGAACAAACCCCCTGCAATCTTTTTTATAAATTTCTAGGTGAGCTATCCCAATGTATTCTTTATAATGAAAATTCTTCAAGGACATTGTGATAAAATTCCACCACTTAGAAAACTTCACTATATACAAATACGAAATTCCTTCAGATTTTTCTTCACAATATGAACTAACTTCAATTTTTTCTCTTTTAAAATACTGTAGAGTATTTATTTTATACACTTAATCTTTACTTACATTGATTAATAATAAAATAAACGATATCCTAATTGAAGCTGAC
Source organism: Geophilus carpophagus (assembly GCA_034687075.1). Classification (NCBI taxonomy): domain Eukaryota; kingdom Metazoa; phylum Arthropoda; class Chilopoda; order Geophilomorpha; family Geophilidae; genus Geophilus; species Geophilus carpophagus. Next base: position 11,692 of record JAQFZN010001135.1, on the reverse strand, counting down.
TTTTGTATGGATATTATATCCCAAGATGAAAAATGAGGGAAAGATGCTTACTTGTACAAGAATTTTCCATTAACCTCAACAACCATTAGGTGTTATGAATGATTTTCTCTATTTAAATTATTTACGCACTCAAATTTAATTATATTGCTGTAATATAACAAATAATGTTCACTACTGTAAGTAACATAATTTAATGTAATGTAACTAGAAAGATAAAATGGCGTATAAACGCGATATCTCACTAGATGCGAAACTAAATTATTGTTACTCATTTCCACGCTTCAATAAATGCTTACAACTTTTGTTTCAAGCATTGTTTTTAAATGATAGCTTGCGAAACTACTTTATGATTATTATCGGCAGTGTTTTCATAGTTTATGTTTATGGTTTATTTATCCTGCTTTGCTTTTGACAATATTACCCATTTGATAAAAAACTGCTTATCAACCATCAAAACAAACATTTGTTAAATCGTAATTCTAGAACTCAAAAATATTATTTTTGTTGTAAATAACTGACGAAAATACACATAATTATCTGTAATATGTGTTTATCTTGTTTAAGATCTCGTTAAATGTTTCACTTTGCTTCAACTTTATATGACGCTATCAGCAAGTTTTTAATACTTGTTTTAACGTGAAATGGACAATAAATTTCTGTCTACAGTAGTACTAAGTATCCAGAAAAGAGGGCGTTTGTCAGAGAGTCATTTACAACAGCTTAATGGCGGAGAGAAAGTAAAGTGAGGCACCCATCTGGACGAAAATGGTCAATCAAGTTTCAACTTCTAACTCGTTGATGCCAGTGATTGTGGTGAATAGTTTTCTCCGATTCAATGTTGATGTGAAACACTCTTTAACCCGTGACAAACTCAATTTTGTAGATAAAACAATCATTTTTTCGTTTGATTTTTTTTCATTTTTCTACAAACATTCTTCAAAATCAAAATTGCATTAAAGATTATCGAAAATCTTTTACACTGTACAATCCTCTTAGCACACTGCTTCACTTTGGTGGTAACAAGCACTTGAAATTGGTTTTGCAAATTCCACACTCAAAAGCATTTTCAAGATAAAAAAATCAGTAAAATTATTAAAATGAATTTATATTTTCATTTGTATATTTCATTTATAAATTTCTAAATATAAATTCATTATATTTTTAAAAACATTATTATTTAATAAATTTTAATAATAATACATCAAATCTAATTAAGTTTTATCCGCTGTCCGTTTCATTGATAAAAATAAATATCAATCAGTTTAATTATTCATAAGTAATTACTAAATTCCTATTATGCAGCATTTCTATGATAAATGCACTCAATTACCAGTAAAATTGTCACTAAGGGAGTGGCAGTTAACATTTTATTGGCAAGATATAAGCGACCACAACACTTAAAATGATTGTGAAAATTTTTTAAAAAATAATCATCTACAATTGCATCAATCTGATATCTTCATTTAACCACTTTAAGAAAATATTTAAATCCTTGATCAAAATTCTCCAAGTGGTTTGTTTAATCTAAGCCTTAACGTCAATTGAAAATTCTTCGCTCGAGATGAAATGAATACACAAATTTGCATTACATTGACCACGATTACGTTCCAGTTTACAGCTGTTTCGTTCCACCTTTTAGCAGTTTGCGCTACAAACGATAAAAAGTCACATCACGACTTGTCTAGGTGAAAACAAGATCCATCCTATTGTTTTTCTTCTTTTTACTTATTGACGGGAAATTCTGAAGTGTTCGTTTATACTCGAGAAGCAAGTAATAATCATTTATTGCTGTTGTATCAGCTCTGACATCTGCTATCCCTTTCCTTACTATTTTCCAACAGTTTCATTGCAGTGAGATTTTGCTTTATTTGACCTTTAAGTCTCTCGGTATCGTACCTTGTGACTGTGGCACGGAAACGTGGCTTACGTGTGAAAAAGGCTCATTAAACGTCGAATAAAAATGGCCTATTTAAAGGTATTGGTTTTTCTCAACGGTTGACACAACATCACAAACAAGAAAATAATTTAAATTCACTCAATCCGAGAATATAATTTGTAAAAACAAAAATAGGAATTAAAAATTTATGAAATGACTAGGCAAAATGTCAATAATTGAGTTTGGAAATAAGTAAAAGTTTTGATACAGTTAGAAAAAAGAAGGACAAAAAATTAACAAGAGATTAAAAAAGAAAAACAAAAAACTTGCCATCTTTAGAATAATAGAAACACAGTACACAGTTGGATGCCCAACGGAAGAGGTTTTGGCATTTGGCCAAAGTTATTCTAGAGCATTTTGCACAAACCCAAGCTCAGATTACTTTTATAGTAAAAGCCCCCTTTGAGGAAAACAACTGGCATCCGGTTTTTCTTGTGAATATTTGCTATGTATACTGTAGTAACTCAAAAGGAGTTTCGAGTAAAGCATGAAAACGAAACTTGTCATTTAATAAAAGATATAGAAATATATTTGAATAATATTTTTGTTTTTACTTCTTCGATTCATATTTATCTATTTATTGATACAGACATAACTGATTCATCTTATTTTCCCATTCGTTGGGTTGGTATTGATTTTCTTGCGAATGATTAGAGATGAGCTGAGACAAGTAAATTGCTTTCTCATGTTCATGTCAGATCTGTTAAATGGATCATCTTTGAATTTGTAACTCTTAAAGACAGTATTTGTGTGAAGTAATTTCATACTGTGAGATAAGATTGAATTACGATAAGTTAGTTACATTATGATATAAATTCAAAATTGTTGTGTAAAAAATATTGTGCCTTGAATTTCAAGCTGTGTACCTTTTTTCATTAGATTTTTTATTGTAATTCATTTACTCGGATGTTATTTGATGTACACAATTGGATCATGTTGTTAAAGCGAAGTGTTTTACAAGGTAAAAAAAATTATCTATTGAAATTCAGTATGTTTGTGTACAGTACTAGTTAGATTAAATAAAAACATTCCCATCAGAAAGTATTCTTTCTTTTTTTCCATTACATCAATTGTGCTTACAATAGTTGTTTTCAATCAATTGTAGCTGGAACATGTTGCAAGATGGCAAGAGTTTGTTGTTAATCAAGAGAAACTTTAAAATGTTATTAATTCTCTCGCGAAAAAGTCTTAAGCAGAATGTAGGTTAAACTTCAATTTGGCACAACTGACAGCAAAATTCTAATCATTTTCTTCAAACCAATTTCTCAAATTTTTTAAAAATTAAACCAGTCGGAAATTCTCAACTTCAATGCATTAACCTTAAGGCAGCTTGGTTTGTTGTTAAAAAATTGTTAATAATAGGAATTTTAATAGATTAATTAAAAATCAGATTTCTAAACTTTCATAAAAAAGAAAATAAATGCTGTTTTAGTTTTAAAAAATGTTTGTAAATTAAAATCACAAAAAAGTTCTCGAAACTTATTCCCAATCAATTTCAAAGAAATCTTACAAACGATTTTAATTTAAACCACAGAACTTCAGTAAACACCAAAGAAAATATAATCAACATGAAAATAATAAGAAAAATCCAAAAGAAAGAAAAATCATTGAAAATGTTTTAAATTACAGTAATTAAAACACATTTTGTTCTTAGCACCAAATGTGCTACATTTCTTTCAAAACACTTCTTGAATTTCTATGCTGCAATTACAACCTTGGTTACATCTTAAAAGCGTGAAACAAACAAGCTAATTCTCAAGTTTAAATCTATTCAAATATGGTCAATTTCCCTTTTTCTCGTAAATAAAGATTCTTCGAAACCGCTGACTGACTGTGGTGCTCCCAATGTGATCAGGTCATGAACATAGTCATTGCCAAGCAACATTACACATCAACATAACTCCAATGTACAATAACATAACACTTGTATAACTTTAAATAGTGTCAAAATTTAATACGTATCCTAACATCTTAGAAATTATAATTATCACTATGTTTACATAAAATACTGTAAACAAGGAAAAAAATCTTACGTCAATGTCTCTTAATTATGATGTTTTCTTTTGAAAAAAAAATCCTCAAGTGTTCTTAATTCTAGAGGTTAGTTTGCAACAACTTTTGCTGAAGATTACACAATATTCTCTACTAATCTGTTTACATTAAGGATGTTGTTAGGATACTGTTACTTAGGAGTTGCATACACAAGTCACAAAAGTATTCGTTGAACCTTTAATTTTAAAGATACATAATTCCATTCTGTTCATTTTTACGCTCACAGTTAATTTACTTCAGCCATAGGTTAAATCTTTAATAAAATTTACAATTTTTTTATTTAAATAAAAAAAAATTATTAAGTTAAGGTTTATTATTAAGTTAATGTTTTTGACATTCACTTACTCAAAATAAAGTCATCTACAGCTTTATTTTTAGCACTCAGTCATTAAATTTTTAAAAAAGTTGTTGCACTTGTTTATCATTAGGTTGTTTAGAGCTTTTTGAGAAAAAATATTTATGCATAATTAGTTCTAATGACATCCGTGCTCTTTTGTTGCTCCTTACTGCCGTTGCTCCCATAGGATGTTTTTACTGTAACAGTTTGGACGACTGAAGCTTAATTATATTTTTAATACCTGAGCATTAATCGAGATAAACTCTCATCCAAATGAAAAGCACCCATATCCAATTAATAAACTGATTAAAAATAATTGAAAAGTTAAAAAAAATAAAGATAAATTAATGGAAATTTAAATTTAAATAAAGTGACTGTTGGATTAAGCCAATGGTTCTTCTTACTTGATAAAAATGATCAATTAAAGCAGCAATTAAAATGGCAAATAGCATAATGGCAAATTGATTAACTCATACAGCTTAAGTTGATGATAACAAGCTCTATTTTTACTAATTAAAAAAATAGAATTGTTAGTTTAAAAGTCAAATAATGATCAATTTTCTTTTCAAACTTAAGTGAAAACATTGTCAAACTGTCTTTTTTGCTTGACTTTGTTGGTTTCTATACTTAAGTTTTATTCTGCAATTGAAAAAGAAAAAGAAAAACATTGTAACAAAATTTTATATCCATTAGTTGGACTGTCTTGCCAAAAGCAAGAGCTTTCAAACTATCATTCAAGTATACTGTGAAATAACTTTGAAGCTGATGCTTGCTTTTCTCGACCCAATATCAAGTTTCATCAATACATCTATTGTCAATACAAAGAGATTTTTCCAATAATGCAGAAAAAAAAATCAATTCCAAAGTCAAAAAGAGAAAGTTAAATAAAAATAGTACCTGAACTCAAGATCAATCTTGGAAATGGAAACCCATAAATTTCCCTAAGCTGATTTTATAAATAATTAAATTTAAGTTTATTATAAACAAGTTAATTACGGTATAATATTTTTACATATTTTGTAAAAGTATTTCATTAACTTCATATTATATTTAAATATGAAAACCCTAAAGAAATGGAGCAGCAAAATTTATTAATTTTAAAGCTTAGTATCAAAAATACGTTGTTTACATTATTACATTATTTAAAATAATTGAGTTTTTACTAAAATACCTTCACTTTTTATCTGATTACTAAACTATAAACATGTTTCTATGCCATTAAGTATAATATTGTTAATGTAAAATCTTAAAGCAGATAATACATTAGAAAGAAATGTTTAAAATATAATATATAGCATTTTTAAACATTAATAGATATTCCAGAAATGCAATGTATAAGCCTTTCTGCAGTTGGCGATGTAGAGCAATATATATGGGCAGATCATTGTAATGATTGATCTACTCTTGTACATCTGTTGGAAAGCTGATTCTGTCTTTGCTATTAATCATTTCCACTTTAAAGTCATTTTAAGGTGTCCTTTTGCAAAGAAATATTTTCTCCTTTTCGCCTCTCATAATTTTACCTTCTTTCTAGTTTATCTTTTAAAGTGACTTGGCACGAGAGAAAATTATAGTTGTCCACACTTGGAATAAGCTCGTCGAGGACATTTTTTCTCGGTAAATCGATTGTCCAAGAAAAAACTCAAATTCAATCTGATTGCACAATACTGTCAGTATATCTATATATATATATATATAACTATTGCACAATATAAATAAATAAGTAAATCTAAAACATTAACTATTTATTTTGAATTTTGTTCCAACTACCTGACATAACTTACTTAGATGAACTTTCTTGAAAAACAAATAAAATTTATCATATTTTCTATTTTCTACCATTAAATCATCAAACAAATTGTGCACAGAATATACGCAGACAACTACTGAACTGTAAAAACAACAAAAAGCAATTTGAAAATACTACTCATGATTTGGGCTGACATGGGGGAAGAAACATCCTTCGTCTCCAGATGTGTCAACCAAACTCATGTAAAGACATGACGTTTGAACTTCAATTGCTCGCTGATTTGGAAAGAGCAACAAAAACAAATGGACATATTTTTTGCAAACCGAAAGAGAGAGAAATGAGTAAATTTAGAGTTTTATCATGATTTAGAGTGCTGAGAATTAATTGCTATGCCAATAAGAACACACCACATATGAGATTACTACACAATAGTAGATACCACATTAATAAATCAGACATTTGTTAAATTCTATATTGATTTCTCTGCTTCAGATAGCAATTTATTGCACTTTATTTACCTGTGAATGCACAATACCTTATAGCAATGAATCCCTCTATAGATTTCACGTTGAAGCATTTTATTAGTAAATTATTCAAGCTATGCTACCAATTATTCAAAAATGTCAAACCAATATTCCTTCAATAGTATCCTAATTAAACTCAACTAAGTCGCACACCCTTAAGCTATTTTTACTATAAACTGCAAGCCATCTACAGAACTTTAAGTTTTTGACACTTTATTAACCCTAAAACGTGAAGGTTTCACGCCCTGATCCACAAATAAAAGTTTTGATCAATATATGAACCAGAGCAGTCAACTCAATTGCACGAGTTACCTATTGACTACTAAACCGAAACTGAGGTGTTGTCTGAAAAGATTACTAACTGTTTACTAAGAAATTCCATCATTTAATAACATGTCATTAAACGAAAATTCTGTTGAAATCCTCTACCATTTAAAAGTTTGTGCCATTACTTCTCTACTGACTCTTGTCGATCGAAACTGAAGGCTGTGGGGACTATTCGTTGACTCTCGTCTTACCAGGTAATTCCAATGGAACGAGCAGCGTTTTATGGTGGTGCACACGCCTATCGAGTTTCTAAGGTATATTGACAGGGACGTGAAGGTGTGTTGCAAGGTGAGTGCATGAGCACAGATTTCCTAGAATGCGATAAACAACATGTTCTTCATATACTGCGGCTTCTCGAAATCATATTGTTAAAGAAACACCATATCATTTAAGTTTTTGCTGTTTCCTAAACAGAGGTTTATGACTTGTTTTAATTTCGCACTAACCCTTTTCAACTGAGGTTAAATTACAGTAGGAATTACTCAACTTTTATCTTGTGCAGTTAAACTGTAAAAACAGTTTTAATTAAATGTTAAACGAAGCTTGAAGTGGAGAATAATTATATCAGAAATGAGGAAATTGTGATTGGAAATAAGTGAAAACAACCCTTGGTTGAGTTGACTGAAATATTTAGTGTTTAATGAAATTCTTAGCTACTTAGAATTGCACTTAGCATTTTTTTTCCGACAAAGCTTTTTTCTCCATTCTTGAGATTCTCAATCTGAGTACAGGAAAAAGGATATCTCGACACGAACAGCCAAATCTGTTTGCAGCCATTAAATCATCTTTAAAGTTGTGTATGAGTAGATGTCCTGGTAAAGACGCTATAAATTTATCAATTTTTGCAGTTTGTAAATAGATAAGATATAATTAATGCAGCTGCGATGACAAATATAAAACTTACAAGCATTAGTTTAACTGCTCCAACAATTTTGATAAGAAAATGTTACTATATGAGTTAATATTTTCGACAAAATAATGGGATGTAGCAGTTTTATAGAGAAGATTTTTCTAAAAATCAATGTTGAATGTATTTAAAACTAAGTTTTGTATTGCCTACGCAAACCTTCAGTAAACTTTCATTAGATTCTTGTTCTTTTGCAGGTATCTGATATCTACAGAGAACTTCCTATTTACTATTGATTACGCACTCTTTTGAGCAATAATTTAATTTAGATATCTAGTTGCTCCAAGAGCGGTGTGGACCAATTCCTTAATTTACACACTGCTTGGATTACATGGTTTCGATTTAACACAATATTTTAAATCTTAAAATGAAACCAATGTAAACAATTTTCAGCTAATGGGAATTTTTCTACAGTTTGAGTGAATAGTTTATCTCTAGAACAATACATCATGTTAGTGATTAATTTAATTTAAATTGTCAGTTAGAGTTATAATTGCGTATAATATTACATGCATTTCTACTTCAATCATTACAGATGTGAGATATTGGGATTAATCGCAATATTAACGCGATATTTGTGATATCAGCGTTACTGTCAATAACGCTGATATTTTAATATCGCAAATAATTACAATATTCGCTAATTAGGCAATATTGCAAATAATGGCAAATAATGCAATATCACAAATAATGGCAAATAATGCAATATCACAAATAATGGCAAATAATGCAATATCACAAATAATGGCAAATAATAAAATATCGCAAATAATCACAAATAATGCAACTAATAGCACTAATGTTGAGATTTTATGCAATTTAAATCACAGCTGAAAAAAGTAAATTTTGCGATATATCACAAAATTCGTAATATTGCGTCGCGATATTGTCACGAAGATGTCACGCAGCTATATCAATCATTATTTCTGCACTAATCTAATAATCTGTTGCAGAAGCATTTGCTTTGTCACTATCAATTTCTTGTTCCAATCTCCTTTTTTCTAGTATTGCACAAGTGGGAGCCAAAGTTACTTTCACATTACTAATGCGTGAGTATAAAGATTTAAAAAAATTAGAAAAAAATTGCAAAAGTTCACAATCCTTTGCCCTTTTCCTTCCATAAATCCAATCATTTTAAATTACGTACATCCTGCAGTATGAACAAATTAATATTCCTAAATTGTTCTCTATGAGCTTCCAATTTCTAAAACAAAAAATTTCAATTTTTTATCCATTTAAGCTAAACACAAAAGCGGAAATGGTTTTTAGAGCTTTATTAGTTTCCTTTCTTTTAATACGGAAGTGTTAGCAATAAAATATTCTCAGAGTAAAATCCCTTATGAAAACTCAACTGATAAAAAAAATGTTTCCTGCACCATCAACGTTAAGCCACAGACGAAGCATCGACCAAGTGAAACGACCTAACAGAAAGACCACGAAGAAAACTGTGTTAAACTGACTGGGGCTATTGTCACAATGCTCTTCTTAATTGACGTCGACTCCTTACTTTACCATTGATCGAGTACATGTGTGTAATGGAACACCATTCGGTACAAGTTTCTCATGAAATATCACTTTAAGACGAAGCTGCTTGCAACACCAATTAACGCAGTGTTAACTCAACCCGTCACGGATAATTATATTAAATAAGAATGCGAATGGTTAGAAGTTATACAAATAATTTTTCTCCTTAAACGACGACCAATAAAAATCTCTAAGTAAAAACTTTTTCCATTACTGAAAAAAAAACGAAGAAAAAACTAAGTACTATGGTTTGCTTGAAGGCAACTTTGGATAGTGTGCACTGCACGAATTTCAATTTTTTTCTGCATTTCGCACGACTGCTTCCAGAGGTTTGGAGTTCACTCTGCTGTACGCTTTCTGCACATCTGTTGTTACGAAGTGATCGGGCAACTTTAGCATTAAACCTAAAGCACGACCGCAGAATGATGGCAAATTGTATTGTGTGCTTGATAAGTTTGGTCTGATGCTTCAGATGTACAATAATGAGGAAGAATTTTTTCCTGCTGGTTATCGGGTACAAATTATTCAAGCTTAACGTTCAAATGTCAACCTATGGTCATAATGCGCATTCGTTTAAGCTCTTTGTGGGTTTGAATACTTTAAAGTCAAATACTATATATATACTGTTGAAAGTTTTATAAATTACTTACCAAAGTGTTGACAACTCAATGCGTGTTATTAAAGTTTAATTATAATTTTAATTAATGGGTCTTTATAGTATGAATTTTAAATGTAACTTTATTATTTATTAGAAAATTAATGGCATCTAAAAATTTGAAGAAGAATTACAAAAATATTTAATTTATCAATTATTTCTTAACAGAATTTTGTTACATATGCAATTCTCGATCTAAGTTTGAAAAAATGGCGGCGTAAAAACCGGAAGTTTCTGTGGGATAGACCATCAGAGCATGTGCAAAGCTATTTTTTATTTCAAAATAGTAAAAAAATATATTTTTTAAAATATTTATTTACACATATCGAATTTAGATTTTATAATTCGTAAAGAAGTTGTTTAATATATTTCCACTTTAAAATGCAAGGAAATAAAAATTAAGCTTATTATTTTGTCACCATCTGTGTCCTCTCACAGAGTATGAAAGTGCCTCGTTACCTGTAAGGCTAAAGTTATTGGAAAATTACTCTGTTGTCATCTTGGATGTTTCAAAATCATAGGTTATGTAATGAGCCACACGCAATGTTTTAAAGTGAACAGAACCATTGGTGACGGCTACAACATTTTACCCTGTCAAATTTCATACATGTTCTACTGAATCCAACGTGAATACCATAAACATAAACAACAGAAAGAACAAAAAAATTCAACCTTGCGGTCTCATAAAAAGAAAATTACAACACAGAGCAATCTAACTTTCCAATTGTATTTGTGATATGCTACACAATTGATTTATTAATCTTGTCATCCTACTAAACTTTTCTTTATAAATATTTAAATGAATTAATTTATTTAAATTTATTAAAATTTACATTATAGATTAATAAGTTAATGTATACAAATTTTATGTTATGGCTAATGTTTACATTAATTGTTGAATGAATAAACAACACAACAGCAGATTGTCGATTTTTTTTAAATATATTTTATATATTTTTCTGAAAACTTTACCTATCAGAAAAAGGTTTATCACTGTGATGTGTACAAAGCAACACACGGGACTGACGGCTTTACTTTTCCATCCGAGGAGAATCTACACTTTAGGATGTTTCCTTCCTGAAAAAATCCCACAATCTCGGCTGGGTTTGATCCAATGATTTTTACAGGGGAAAGACACATTTCAACTCAAATAAATTTCATCTTTCCTAACTGTGCAATTTTAGATTTTAAGATACCAATATATTTGACGTTTAACTTTTTTTTCTCGTTGAGTAAAGCCTTTACCGCCAACAAAATGCCAAAGCTCGAATATCAAAAGAATATTGCAAAATTTAAGCAATTTACAAGCAGAAAGTTTTATGTTCTTGATTTCAAATTCTTTTACCTAAATCTCAAGAATTGGGTTTCAATGACTAAAAATTGCTATTTAAACTTTTCTGTCCTACTTTAAGGTCAATTTTGAGCAACAAAAATAATTCAATTTTTCGAATAGAAATAAATGTTACTTTTTTTTTGAAAATTTATTATTTTTATTTCATTGACTTGTTGTTATACCAAAATAAAGAAATAAGTTGATATTAAAATTAAATTATTTTTCTTTGTTTAGACTTAAAGGCATGTCTACAAAAACAAATATATTTCATGAAATAGACACAAAAACCTATAAATGATATTTGTAAATGCCCTCTGAACACTTTTTATCATGCAGTAAAATCAAAT
>JAQFZN010001134.1:0-18423 GCA_034687075.1 Geophilus carpophagus | reverse complement strand
GGAAGTGCTTCATTAGTTCTAACTTTTTCTGTATTAGAGATAGAGCAAAACTTTCAATTAGAAAGTTGTAGAGGACAAAAAATTATCTTAGAAAACATTCTTGTAAAATTGTCTGGAATTTTTTGGGACTTTCTTGGATTCTAGCTCTACGTCTCGCATTGATATGCATTCTGGAAAATGACCCCTAAATTAATAATCCCTACTAATTTTAGTAGGGATTGTTAATTCCAGGATATAAACTTCGAAATCAAAATAAATCAATTTTTTTTATTGTATTTGAAAAATTACCATTTCCCCTCAATGTCCCAGATTGCACCACAGAAAAAATGGTCACCCTACTCTTTCATTTAATGTAATCAGTTCTACTTGTTTAACAGCTGCACTCTTTGGAAATTCAATTTTTATTTTGTGTACAAATCCATCTTTTGCAAAAATAAAATAAATTGGACTTTCAAAAGAGTGATAGTTATTGTTTTTTAAAGGGGCACACAACCCAAAAATGATTAATAATGTTTAATATTAGAAAAATATCCTCTTTAAATAGGAAAAAAATCATTTTTGGGTTATGTGCCCCTTTAATTATTTGTGAACCAATTTACAACACTGTAAACTTCTTTGTGATTTCGATGCCTATTTTGTGTCAATCTTCACAGAATCTACTGTAACAACTGACTTTTTTATTTTCACTTTAAAGTTCGTAGAATTTTGATCAGAATAATTCTAAAGTGTCAATATTTCTCAATTGTATAAATTACATCACCTAACAATTTTCTTTGATTTTTAGCACTTGGATCCACATTTTGTTAACAGCAGTGCATTCGTGCCCAGCTGTGAACAGCATTATATAATCCAAGTTTAGATACTTGAAGTGTATTTTGCAATATAAACATCAACTATTTCTTTTTTTAAGAACATGAGTTGAGTTTTCATCCAGGAAGATAAGAATATTTAATTTCAATTCAATTTGACATAAATGACAAAATTAGTGGAGTAATCGTGTAACAAATCCTGGAAAACTTCCCAACAGATTATAAAAGTTTTTATCTTCGAAACACATTTGGTATTTGTCCATTTGGTATTTGTCAGCAACTTTCAATACAGATAATGTTCCTGGTACACTTTTTGTATTAAGAATACCTTTGTACAAAAATCTAAAACAAAATAAAGAGTAATGAGATGCTTATTAGTGGCAAATTTTAAATATTTATAACATAAAAAACTGCTACTGTAAATACCCACGTATAAGACGATACCATGAATAAGATGCAGTAGATTTTTTAACCTAACAGCCACAGAAAAAACTGTGTACCTGTTTATAGGTTTCATAACATTGACAAGAGTTATGGCATGATAAAGCAAGCAGTGTGAACTTTCTACAACAAACAAGTAAATCAATCCCAGAATTTCATTGATTCAAACACAGGAGCATATACCCAGCGCATCGAAAGATCATCGAAAAGAGCAAAAGAGCATAATAAAGGACACAATGGGACACACAGACAATGTTAGACTCACAAGTCAGATATGTGCGAGTATATGTGGCACCAAGGTGTTAAAATATATAACAGAAACATTGTCGATACTATATTACTTGATATTCTTGTTTGAATAATAATGTCTCTCTACTTTCTTAGATAAAAATAAAAAGAAATAAAAATAAAAATTTTGGGGGGTTGTCAACAATGTTTAATAATAAATTTTATAACAATTTTATTTAAGTACACTCATACCTCACTTTAAAGCCGTATAACAAATCAATTATTTTGATACAATTTTTGATACAATACACCTTTTTTTTGCCATATAACAAAACATTGGGGGCCGTAAATCAAAAAACTATAACAAAGGCTGTTATAGCAAAATGCTGTATAAAGAGTGGCTGTAGAGCGTGGGATTGAGTGTATATTAAATAAACAATATGTTTCTATGTTTTGTGTAAAATATTCGTAAACATAAGCAGAGATAAACAAATGTTTTTTAGCGGGAAATTAAAAATTGTACTGATTTTATCAGCAACTCAGTATTTTTTTTACAACTCACCACTCGTATAAATAAATTATAAAATAAATATGGATCTTAATACATATGAGTTTACAATATTACATTCATTAACAATTTTTAAAAGATTTAAATTACTTTATGACTTCATACCAAACTAATTTCATTCAACCAGCTTTAATTCTGTTGTCACTCACAAATCCAGCATCTTCTTTACTTTCCATGCTCTCTAATTGGCAAAGAATATAACAGTATCATACTACACTCTTAAAAGTGACAGCAACTCTAAACTCGTTCTCATAAATTTTATGTTTCGTCAGAAATATATTTAAAGTTAATAAACAAGCAAACAAATGAATAAATACCTTTAAAATAAGTCTTTTATTTAAACAACGAATACAGTTTGTCCTTTTCCATTTTTCAAAATTATTTATAATTTTGATCCATCAACTGATTTTTTCAAATCCATTAATATCTCGCCTGCTTTTTTCAATGTACTATCATCCTAAAAGTAAACAATTATCAACTGTTAGTTGATGTATGCAATCAGTTTCATGAATTAATACCTTGAAAAAACAAAAACGGATATAATTGCTGCCAATATCTTTATGTTCTTGCGAATAAAAAGCAGATGGAGGAATTCCAGCTAATTTCTTTTCCTTCGTCAACCACTTAACAAATTTATAATCTTTCGGTTCTTCTACACCGGTTTCAAAGTTGATCTTTTCAGCTTAAACATATTATAAGAATTTAAATTCTAATTATAAACAAAAAAATCTAATTTAAATGTATAAATACCTATTTTCGAATAATCAGCAATAATAAAGTACCCGCCATTAGGAATAACGGGCGACATTGAAGCCTCTTCTAATTGTTTAACTATCATATCGCGCTTAATCTCAAGTAATTTGGGTAGTTCATTAAAATAACATTCAGGTTTAGGCAAACGTTCAATTTCAATTTCAAAACATCGAGCTACAGCTTCTTGAATTGGCGTTGGACAAGTAAAAATACAATTTTGATGAATCAATTGAGCATTTCTTACGTGATTTGCTGGTCCGTACAACCAACCCATCTAAAAAATTCAAAATTTCAATTAAATAAGCAAAATATAGATTCATTTACAATTTATTTACCTTCCATCCAGTTACGCTAAATGTTTTGCCAGCACTGCCAACTGTTAATGTCCTATCCCACATTCCAGGTAAAGTAGCTAAAATTAATCATTTAGAACATTTAATTTGATTTAAAAAATAATTTATCAATCGAATTAAATACTATTTACCCATTCTAACATGTTTAAGTCCATCATACACAAGCCATTCATACACTTCATCCATTATAACTAAAACATCAAACTTCTTAGCTAAGTTACCAATAACTTCCAGTTCAGCTCTAGTGTATACCTAAAATAAGTCATAAATAATTAAATAAACATTAAGATATGAGAATTTTTAATTTCTTACTTTTCCTAGTGGATTATTTGGATTATTAACAACTATAGCTTTAGTTTTCTTACTGAATTTACTTTCTAATTCAGCTGGATCCAATATCCACTCATTGCTAGACATCGTTGAACCTAAAGCTGATTTCTGAAATCATTTTTTTATTATAAAAACAATTATTAAAACTTATTTTTTGAAATTTTAATTTTCTTACTGGTCTCAAAGGAATAAATACAGGTTTTCCTCCAAGCATTCTAACCATTGGTTCGTAGCAATCGTAGAAAGGTTCGATAATTATCACCTAAATAAGCTTAAATTAATTAACAAATACAAAAATCGAAATGAATTATATATAGTACCTCATCCCCTGCATTAATAAAACCTTGAATAATACAAAACAAAGCTTCATAAGCGCCTACTGTAATTAATATCTCCTTCAATGGATCAATATTTCGGCCAATAAGATCAGAGTAAAACTTTGCGAGCACATTAACAAGTCTTGGATGCCCCTTTAAAAATTTTAAGAAATAAAATAATTATTATTTGTAACTGTGTCCTTCGATAAATCGCGTCTTTCACTTTATTGTATATACTTACAAAACCTCTGGTATACTGATTAAATAACACATTTTCACTAGGCACTTCAGTCAATCCTCTTGTGATGTAGTCCGGTACTGGAAAATCTGGAAATCCTTGACCAAGATTCAGAGGCTTATGATCAATAGCTAACTGGATAAATTCAACCCTGAAATAGTTAATTAATTCAAATTAATATATAACTCGAATTAAAATAAAAATTACCAAACACTGGGTCCTTGTCCAGCGATTCTGTCAGCCGGAACCAACTTAGTTTTCACAGACGACATTGGTAATATCTTAAAAAAATATAAAACATTTATGATTGAGATATTTTGTAATATTTTATCTGATAATAAAGTTCACTTATCGTTGTCATACCGGTATAACTAATTGATTAGAAGGAGTTAAAAGCAAAGTACTTGATCTGCACAGAAACCTGTCACAAACTTTTAAAGTCGAATTTGAAAACACTTGTCGAGTCAGTTTTTTTATTCCTAAAAAATTCCTCATTTTAATCAAGATTTATAGTTTTATAGCATAACGAAAGATATAATAAAGCAAGATGTCAGCTGTATCAAAGCCGACTTTTAAAAAAATTAGGTACCACTTTGTAGATATATGGTAACCTGGTTGCAAAAATTTTCATTAACGAATTATATAAATTTTATATATTAAAATACCTTATGTTAGAAAGGATCAATGGAAGACTGGTCTTGAGTCTGGTGACTGAAACTGCCTACAACGCACCTATACTTAAGCGCCATCTGGTTGTTTTGTTTTGAATTGAAAACGTTAAAAATGGCGTCTTCCAGTGAAGATAATCATGTTGCTTTCAAATCAAAGAAAAGAGCTCTTAGGCAAAGGAAACCTTCATCAGATAGTGAAGATGAGGTAGTAGATGATGGTTTACTGTAAGTGTCAATGTTATTGTGTAATTATATACCAATTAAACGAAGAAATGTTATTTTCATTATAGATCAAAGTTGCAGTATACTAAAGAATTGCAGAAATTAAGGCAGAGAGCAAATGGTATTCCGTAAGTTTATTTAGTTTCGAATTTTATAATTGAAATTTATTAAGTTTTGGTATATGTTTTACAGTTTAACTGCGCTGTGTGGAGTTAAAGAAACCTCAGATGACACTAAAGCTGTGGTAAATTGATATTTTTTTGTATTTTTGTTTAATAATTAAAAATTATTTAATTTTGTCATTTATTTGTTCAGAAAGATCCATTTAAATTAAAAACTGGCGGAATGGTTGACATGAAAACAGTGACCGTGGGAAAGTAAGTGCCTAATTAAAATATGCACATAATGTGCTCGTTATAATAAAATTTACATTTTGTCAACTTTTCTTCAACATAGGGAATTAGCGGATGAATTATCTATTGGAACGACTTTTTCTGCAGAAACCAATCGAAGAGACGAAGATGCTGACATGTAAAACTAAAAGTTAACGTTTTTCTACTAGTCAAAATTTAATCAAAACAAACTCTTCTATTATTAGGATGAAATACATCGATGAACAATTAGCTAAAAGAAAAGGTGAAAATGTAGAAAAGGAAATACAAAGTAAACGGTAATTTTTAAATATTTAAAAAAAAATTGCTCTTGAATGTATTGAATTTTGATTTTGTAGTGCTAAACACTCCGAAGATGCATTGTATGAAGTTCCTGAACATTTAAGAATTTCCTCATCAAAAAAATCTGAAGAAATGTTATCAAACCAAATGTTGTCTGGAATTCCTGAAGTCGATTTGGGAATAGAGTAAGTCAAATAATCCTTTTTGTAACAAAAAATGCTTATATAAGTCTTTGTTTTAAAAATTTATTAGAGCTAAAATACGTAATATAGAAGCAACAGAAGATGCTAAACAGAAATTAGTGAGAGAAAGAATGAATAAAAAAGATAGTCCATCTCAGTTCGTCCCAACAAACATGGCGGTCAATTTTGTTCAACATAATAGATGTTAGTTACTTAATTTAATAGTTACACTACTTGACTACATAATTTAATGCCGATTATTTTTTTAGTTAACATTGATGATGGGACTGAAATACCAAAACCTAAAAAATCCAGAGAGGTTAAATGTACACCTGTTGTAGGTGGTGATGGTGAAGCACCATACTTAGTTGAAATTGAAGGTAAATAATTAAAGTACTGTATTTAAGATAAATAGGATTTCCTAATTCATACTTTATTATATTTAGATAAAAAGCAGCCAGTTAATGTACGTGATGACATTGAAAAGGCAACTGACGATTTTCACTTTGAGAAATTTAAAAAGCAATTTCGACGTTATTAATTGTGAAATACCGTAGAATCTCGATTATCAGGATTAAAAGGAGATTAAGATATCCGGATAACGAAAAATAGATATATTCGACGTTCACAAAATTTTGTGTATATATTGCTTTTGTATAAATTATCATGTAAAACAATTTAATTTTCTAAGTTCATGATTAAATAAAATTAAGTCTGTGTAAAATTGAACTCATTTTATGAAGATTTAAATAAACATAAAAACTTTTTATGAGAAAAAGATGTTTAATGAACTCACATTGACGATTCAATACATAATAAAAATAATATTACTCCATCCCTATTATTTCATAACTTACTACCCAAATTTCAAAGATCTTTTTCCCAAAGCAAACAACCTACAGTAAATAGGTTTTGAAAAAGAGTAACATTGAATGATGATAAAAGCGTATCAATAAAAAAAATACTAAAAAACACGAGTATACTAATCAAGAGCTTGGCAAAAGAAAAAAAAACAGTCTTTGGCAAATGAGAAATTTTTTTGTTATTTTTTTTTAAATTAATAACTCTTGATCTTAATCTTCAACTCACTCGTAACCACAAAATTAAAAAAAATATATTTACAAAAAAGAACGGTTCTAACAGTTCCTTCACCGGCATATGGATGTCTTGAGCATGACAAAGAAAGTTTTATACTTTTGAATCGAAACATTTCTGGCCTGTAATCGTCATGGCAACAAATGACGTATTAATAATTAATTGCATAGTTGTACTTTTCAACTGATTCCCTCTTTTGTATTACATTCTAAGAACTTTATCATTTTTTTCTGACCATTTACGTAAAAATACGACAAATACTACGCAAATATCAACCAGAACCAAAAGTGCACACGTGACTGATAATGCCAAAACAGATGTTTTCGTGGGACAACTTTCAACAATAGTAACATTGTCTTCAACTTTGATAGTTCCTTTAAAATAAAAAAAATAATTTCATAAATTATTAAATTTTTATAAAATAAAAATTAAATTAAAATTAAATTAAAATTTACATACCGCTACGATTTTTATTGCTTAGTGCTTGTTGTTGTTCCTCTTCAACAAGATCCTCCATATCCAAAACCA
This sequence comes from Geophilus carpophagus, assembly GCA_034687075.1. Lineage (NCBI taxonomy): Eukaryota > Metazoa > Arthropoda > Chilopoda > Geophilomorpha > Geophilidae > Geophilus > Geophilus carpophagus. The sequence goes on along the minus strand of JAQFZN010001134.1, from coordinate 11,014 downwards.
AAAGTTCCTGACTCAAGGTTACATCACTACCATCATCTAACAAATCATGACCTTGCCAGTCCAATGCCTTTCTTGCAGAACGTCGTTTTCTTCCCCATGATTGTTCATTTTGTCTTCCACTTCCATTAACACAATCCACCTTATCGATAAAGTAATAAAACAAAGTTAAATACAATATCAATACGATTCTAGTAATTCATCTTACAGGTTCACACGGGCCCAAACAATACTTGACATTACATTGAAATATAACCCCGTAAGATTCAGTGAAACGAAACGCTTCGTAGTCACTTTGTAGTGCAGTACCATCTTGAACAAATCGTGGGAAAATTCCATCATCTACAGGACAACTGCAAATCAAAAATCATTTGTCTGAATTACACAGACTGCGAAAAGAAAAGTGGACAACAAAATTAACTTTTATCTCCAACTCACCCCCTATCATCAATTATCTGGAAAGTGCTTTTTGAGTCCTTAGCCATTGCGTAACAACTGCGTGCGAAAATTCCGTAGGGAGCTAAGAAATAACCACATTTTAATACTATATTTTTATTTAATTTAGTTGTCTTACTTTCGTCAGGAATTTCAATTCTAAACGTAAGATGGTCGCCAATTCGTACAGCTGAAGCTTCTCTGCCATCCATTCCCATAATTACAATGTGTGGTGGTGGAGCTTCCGGTGCAGCGGTAACGTTAATAGTTTGTGGATCACTAATAAAATGTATTAATTAAAAAATTAAAACATAATTTTATATTCGATTTAAATTTAGTAAAAATTTAACAAATAAAAAAATAATTAATGATTTCTCTCCAGTTCAATTGTGAATTCACAACTGAACTAGAAAAAGAAATCACAAAAATAAAAATATAAAAATTACATTTTTCATCTAATTTTTCATTAAAATAATAAATAAAATAATAATATACATTAAACTCATAAATAATTTTATTTCAAAACCTACCCAATTGACAAAACTCCAAAAGTTACATTTCTAGCACCAATATCATAAGTACATCTAACTTTGTACAATTTATCGGCTTTAGTGATAACTACACTGTGGTGTTGAATGACAATTGTGTTGGTGAATACGCCTCCCTAATTATATAAAATAAAAAAGTAGGAAGTGAATAAAACATCTTAAACTAAATTAATCAAAAAAAGTTACAATAGTGTTATCAGACCTATTCTAAATGAAAAAAATAATAATAATAAAAAACAGTAAACACTCGCAGTCTTGCCCTTGGCTCTGTCAAGAACATTCATTGACCTTCTACGTCTACTTAATCCACACTTAATTACTTTAATACGTAATTTCGCTGTAGGCATTGTGTAGTGCCTTGAAGAAATTCCCACTACTATTTCCTATCCGTATCCGTTCCGCTAGACGACAACGCCCTTTGATATAAGTCAAGTCCCAACACAAACAAAACAATTTTTAACGTATTTTTTATTATAAGAAATAATTGTAATTTTGATAAAATTCTTACCACAGCTTGAGTATTACAATCTTGTCCATTCATGCTTAATTCCAGGTTAAAGTCATCATCATCCTTAATAACTTTATTGCACGTTTCACTACGTCCAAGTGCGTAAACGCGGCCATTAAATGGACGAGTTGCTTTAACTAAAACATCAATGGACGATTCTTTGCATTCGACTGACACTGAAATCAAAAGTGAAAAATTATTAGGTACAGTAAATTAAATAAGGAATTTATTTTTATGTTCTCAAGTATTAATTATTTGGATTATAAACGGCTCAAGTTTCCTTTAATTATATGGTATGCGTGGTGTGAAGGATTTCAAAGAAATAGGCTTAAGAAACGATTTTCGGATTAAGCCTTTAAACAAATAACAAAAACATTTAAGTAAATAACAAAAAAAATAGTACTAAATAGGCGTGACGTCATTATTGCACTTCTCTGTACTGCAGACAGACGTTAGGTGCAGCTTAACTATAGGCGGGACTTCTACAAGGACGCCATTTTGTTAGTAAGAGAAAGTAGTTGTAAAAATCGTTCTAATCATTCAAAGCTTGAATTTAAAAAGTGAATATCCATTTTTTAATCAATCTTACCATCGTAACAATATCCAAATCGATCACAATCACTTGCATCAGTGCTTTCTGAGTCTGAAACGCCCGATAAAGGTGATGGTGAAGCTTGAGTTGATGTTGGTGGTTCTCTTTGTAATGGCGGTATACGAGATGAAGCTAAATTTTAAATTGAATTAAATAATATAAATTAATATAAATTAATACAAATACATTTTATAGTCTTAAATCATTATTATATCAATTATTAAATAAAATAAAAAATATTTACGGCTATTGCAAGTCATTTCGTAATAGGTTCCAAAATCTTGTCCATTATCAATAAGAGGTATCGGAGCGTTTGATGCAAATGTTGCTGCGCCATCAGGAAAAGAAATGTGATCAATATGATAAAGAAGGCAATTAGGAACTTGATTTGGTTCCGGTTCTTTATATAAATAAGATCGGCACAAAAATTCTCGTTCTCCCTGGCATGCTTTTGCACACTCAGCTTGATTTCCAGCCTTTAAAAAAATTAAAAAATTAAAAAAAACATATTTGATCGACTTTGTCAACTTAAAAAGTAATTTTAAAAAATTCTTACAAGTAATTCCTTGTCAACCCAGTAATTGAAATCCACATATTGAGCTACTTCCATAGCTGGAATACCAAACTGTGGTTCAGTGAAATTACGAACACCAGCACAAGAATTTCTTCCTACATTAAAAAAAGCAAACGTTTATTAATTCTTTCTTCTTTTAATTTTTAATGCATACCTTCAACGCAGAGATTTTCAAAATAATCAACGCCAACCACTTCGGTTAAGTCCGGATTCACTCCTACTGAATGCCTATCATACTTGCTTAAAATACAAAGCAGGCTTGCGTAATTATATTGCACCGAACGACAGACAAATTTGTTCTGTAAAATTAAAATGCACAATCACTTTGAATTAAAAAAATGCTTTTAGAAAACCTCTTTTCTTATCACCTTCATCTACATTCTAAGAAGTGATTGGTAAAAAAAGAAATGGGCGGGAATCATTCACTCACCTCGTCAAGACAAGCAGACAAACACCCTTCCTTAGATGATGTATAAATGTGTGCAGATTCATATCCAGTTAGCATCCTGTTGGGAACACGTTCGAAAGTCCATGGTCGATTACATAAGTTGCGGGTATCTAATAAAAGAAAATCATTTGAATTTTATAAAATGCAAAAACAAAATCATTTAACGATTGCTTAAGTTTTGGCGCGCATCATGGCCGAATAAAAAATGGCTGTTGGGTTTTATGCGGGCCTATAATAACCGTTAAATTTTGCTTCTTAGAATTAAATCGATAAAATTTTTACTGTATTTAAAAGCATTGTATAAAGCTAACTTTTATTTTGAATGCACAGCAGAAGCTATTTGATGTGTTAATTTAACCGAAACTGAATTAACCATAAAAATTTAAGTGTTTACTTTATGTTTGTTTATTTCAAACTTCTTCGGTTTATGTGATCATTTCTTTATATTACATTCTCCGATTCTCAATTTTCTTCCAATGTCTTTGTAATACCCAACCAAAATATATTATAAAAAAAATCAAAATTTTCACCTTGAATCTTAATAACATTTCTACACTATACTTAAGAAATGTTACAGCTTTAAAAAATTTCAGTCTTCAACCAATAAAAAAATAAAAAAATTTTCTCACTTTTATCAAACCAAACACGAAATGTGTGGGGCACAAGAATACATATTAAGTTTTTTAAAAACTACTTCAGTCAGAGACAGGCAGCTCCAACTAGATGACAAGGCACAAATTATATTGGCATGAAATGAGCATCAAGTACGAGTCTTAAGGTCAGTAGCCCGCCATTAAAGAATTCCATGAAACAGCAATAGAGTTAAGAATCATTTCCACACTAAACCCCTTATAGAAAATACCTCAACACTTAAGTTAAAACCAAAATTCTGTCCCTTCATATCTATCTTTTCCCACTCTTAATTAACACGCAGGCCGCCATTTTTTCACCTAAGGTGTTCAAACTTATCACTTCTTGGAAGAAATTCGTCACCAGCTGTCCATTTTTTATCTTTACATGTGTCATTAATTTTATTACGTTACAAATCTGTTGTGACAGGAGGGTAGCAATTGTATATTTTCATTTGGGAGGCAAACATTTATAAATGGATGAAAAATTACAGACTACATTTTTGCCTTTAGAGTTTTAGTCAATTTCTATTTTTTCAAACACTTTTTTTCCCTTCAAAATATCACACGGACCGTTTAATAACTAGGGTAAACTACTCGTGCTAGAGAAAATTTTAGTAATTTTCCTTTTATTTTAGCCCCTCAAGTATTTTCAGGGATGAGCAATTTCTTTCCCCATCAATTTAATGGATTTTTTTGCCCTTCCAAATATAGCTGGTTTTTTTTTTAGCTAAAAGAAAGTTAAGATTAGTCGTGATTGATATAGTTTACTTGTTTCTAAACTGCTAGCTTTATGGTTGTTACTAAAACCAATAGATAAGTAAATAGGGTTTATTATTCTGATAGTTGAAATTGATGATAGAGTGCTGAATGATAAATGACTGCTTAGAGCTATATAAGTATAGTAAACAAGTGTTGTGTCTTGTTTTATCTTACCCAAGTGCGGCTTTATAATGATGATAGGAGTTTGTTGTTGGGCAACAAACTTTCAACATGAATTATAGAAATAATTTTCTTTCTAAGGTTGTAATTTATCTGATTTTAACCATTTATATAAAGATTAAGGCAATGTTGGTTGTTATTTGGGAAAATTGATGATTTCATTTCATGGTTGTTTGTGTTTATAAGCAAAAATATATGGAAATGTTTATTGATATGGCCTTACCAGAAAGCAATTTAGATATTGAAAATAATTGAAAATGAGTATAAATATATATTAATCAAAATTTTCAAGATCTTCACTGTAAAATCATTTTTAGATTCTAATAAAAATGAAAAGTTCAAGTTTTCGAGTACATTAATACTAGCTACATTCCCAAACTAAAACAAATTCATATTAGTCGTTTTAACCCTTGATTTAGAGTAGTTACATTCCCAAACTCTTGTTTTAGTCGCGTTAGCAGTTTTAGTTTTAGCAAGATGACATGTTAAGAGAGCAAAAACGACTAAAACATAACCGGACTGGCACTTCCATTTTATAAAACGGAAAAAGAAATCAAGTATTCAGGTTATTTGGCGACCGTTTTTTTTTCGCTAGATCGGGTGATGGTTTACCCATAGATATATATTACCTGGTGCATGCTGGGTAAATATGTTATGTTATGTTATGTCAACTTGAAGGACTTCAATTTCCTGCTACATATTATGAGTGGGCTACCACTGCTTTTATGACATTGCAGGAGCCATTTATTTCTAATATGAACTTCAGCAAGTTTTATATTATGATCGTTAGTGTTGTTATAATTACCAGCATGGTTTTTACATAAAGAAATATTAATTGTTTGTTTATTTTTATATGAATGTTGTGAATTTTTTGCAACGTAATGTTTGATTCATTATTTTAATTAATATTTCCTTGTGATATTTATATTTATTATATAATTTATTTATTTATTTATTCATTTGTTTACCTATTTATTTCATAATATATTTTAATATTTATGATAATTAATGAAATTAAAGTTATATAAATAAATATAAACATAAATATAAGTGGCATGGAAAAGCAGGCAACACATGTGTAGCACACACACTATAAGTGATAAAAAATATTATGCTATAACTGATAAAAATTTATCATAAAGAAAAAGTAAATATTACTAAGCTCAAAAAGGGATATCCAATTTTTAGACCAACTGACACTGCATTTTTTAGTTGAACAAACCATTGTATGCTGGCAAACTAGCTTGTAACAAGTAAACTGAAGTTCAAAACCTACATCTACATGTCACTTCTGTCAGATGTAACATATTAGTATTGGAACAGTTAGGTAATGGCAGCAGTTAGCAATCCAGGTAATATATATCTATAGTTTACCATAATAATAGCAAATTTTAAACCAACATTATTCAAACAAATGAAATCCTATTACTGTAGTTGGTAACTAACAACTTTAAACATGTGGTTTTCTTTTGTCTTTTAAAACAAAATTTAAAACAAATGTGAAACTATGACACTCCAAATCAAGAGTTTAAACGAAGCTAAATTAAAACTATTAAAACAAAGTCGTTTTAGTTTGGGAATGTGGCTACTGTATTTACATTCAGAATGTAAACAGCATACTTTTATCTCATTCAGAAGTTCGTTTTAAATTATTCCTTAAATATATTTTTAGTTATAAATGTTTATGAATAAATAATATATAATAAATAATATATTAATAAATTCCCTATATATTTATTCTTTCTTTTACAAAAAGAATTCGTAATACTCTATTTCGTACCACATATATAATTAAACTAAACCCAAAATTAAAAAAGCTTTAAGCTCCTATAGATACCTCACTTTCCCACTCCAATTTAGATTTCATTACATACTCAACCCCTAGTCCAAGATCACTTAATCCCCTCTCCCCTTATTTGTACCTCCCCTAAACTTAAAAAATAGGGAACGCAGTAACAACTTTCACTTTCCACATCATGATACCCTAAATTATACCTCTCGATTTATTTTTCTAAAATTTCTAAATAAACACTGTATAAAATATGAATATAACAAAATATAAATCTAAAATCTAATATATCTACCTGGTCTGAGATGTAGTTTGACAAAATAATACATCGATACGGATCTTAGAGGTAATGTTGTAGGATTATCAGCTGTAGTTTCATTCTGTAGTTGGCAAATGGTTTCCTGAATGGGCGCTAAAGGATTAATGACATAGTTGAAAGCGACGGCTTTGCACTCGCTTTCCTCCCGGCACCACCCGTGGCATTCGGAGAGAGTCAAGTTCCGCACTGTGTAATAAGTTGTTCCTCTAAAGTCCAAGCCGGTCACTTTTTCAAACGCAATTTTAGCTGTAATAAAATAGAAAAAAAAGTAAATAACTTTTCCTAGTTCTAACATTTAATAACCAATTATATTTAAGTTGTAAATTGTAAACAAAAAGCACAAACATTTAAGATATTAAATTCAAAGCAATTAAACTTAAATTTCCATGGTCAAAGACCTCAACTTTGAGTTTAGTCATAATGAAGGGGTTTGTTTTGATTTTTTACCCTCTTTTCTCTTTTTCAGCTGACACAGCAGAAGTAAATAAAAAAAAGCAATTCCCCTTCTTTCTCTTTGATCGTTTACATTGGTCTTGATAATAGACCTTGCGTTCAAAGAAAATTCCTCTTCAATTTTCACCTCGACTCGTGCATTATAAGGCTTTGATCCTGTCCATACGTCCTGTTCTAACTGTTCCATTAAACTGACTAAACGCCATTGCTTTTTTTTAAATCTTGCTAAAAAAAATTTACAGGAGCTGCATTTAATGTCAACATTGAACTTTTCTTGAACTAGCTGTCTTAACAAGTTGAATTTTTAATTTTTACCAGAATTTACTTCATCAATTTCAGGTTAAGATAAATCTAAATTTTGCTAAAGTCGCATTCAAAATGCTCTAATTCAAATCCGATAAAATCGTAAGCACGCATGCACGCGCATTCGCATCAGTTTTTCTTATAGAATCGGCAGATAAGACAAATAGTGAGCAAACTTGTCAAGTTGACACAATTTAAGCAAAATATCACACCCTGCTACAATATAAACTCAGAAATTCAAGCTATCTTTGCAATGTTTTAAATTTTAATTTTGAGAAATTTTAAATAAATATTTTTTTTATTCTATGTCTTGTTTTTCTAACTGGAAATAAGTTGCAAAAACTCCTAATTTCTATACTGACTTTTGAGTGAACTTATTTAATGTTTACAAATCACATTTTAAATGTATTTAATAAATAAAAAAAATTTATAAAAAAAAATCTTTTCTCCTATTTTATATAATTTTCATCTTAAATCATTTAAATAAATAAACTACTTCATCCTGTATTTCAGGGTCACGGATTGTTTTCTTAAAACCGTATCTTTCTATCTAGGGGTCGTGACTTCCGCACACCGAGATTTTTATAACTCCTCCAAGAAAATAAAAGTTCAAAATGCTGTATATATAGTTTCACTTGATAGACAGCCACAGGAGCTTATTGACTTGGAAATTTAAGGTTAATGCGATTCATGTAGCCAAAGGGATCTAGTATAAATAAACTTGTATAGTAATTAATTGAAAGAAAAAGTATAATATTATTTAAATTTTAATTTTTTCTAGTGTTAAACACCTTTCTATAGCTTTAGGCTTTTGTCTTACCTGCCAGTGTACATTGCACCAGAAATAAGATTAGTATTGGTGTCACGAAGTTTGCAATGTTTATCATGTTTAGTTTCTTCTTTTCCTACATGAAAAAATAAGAAAAAATAAATAAAAACAAAAATAAACATAACACTCAATGACCCGAGTCTTTATATTGACTTTAACACATAAGAAAAATCAAATTGTGACATCTTTCACTCAAATCTGATTGTTAAACATCGCGGAACCATTTTCTTTTCTGTGAAAATGTCAAAGTTCTCTAGAGAATATTTATCAATGAATCGTTTTTAAGTTTGAAAATACAATTTTCTTTCTTCGCTTGAATCAACAAGTGTAAAAGCATTTCCTGGTTCGTATAGCAAAGTTGCTAATTAAAGTAACAGCTGGATATTTTGTGCATGTACAGACAGTATAACACAACATTCCTCAAATTATTGACCTTCATTATAAAGGCAAAAGTACAAAATGTTAATTATTGTCATAGCCTTCATTAACCAACAGTAGTATTTAATTACTCTGCTCCAATCCATGCTTCATCTCTTATGCAACAGATCAACAGATAAAACGATAATAAAAAATATCATTTCTAATCATTTCCACAATGATACCTTTTAACCGACTATGATACCTCATCACGGAAGTGAATAATAAAAAGCATTTTATGTCATATCATTGGGTATTAACAAATAAAAAATAATAATATGAATGTTCAATATAATTTAAATTTAATTTAAATTATTTTTAAAAAAGTTGAATGAAATAAATTCCAAATTTCAAATTCAATTCCACTTTTATTTTCATATAAGAAACTTGCCACATGAAATAAGGATCTTACTTCATTCCCTTTTCTAAACCTTCAAAATTATGTGCATTTAATCAGTGGTTTCTTCCTTCAACTTTCCCCCTTTCCAAGCCCGAGGAAGTGGAGTGGTCAACTGATTTTCTCACGTAGATATATACTTCAAACTCATAGTGTCCATTCACGTAATAAAAGGTCAACATATATAACAACTGAACCTAAAAAATTAACAGTTTATTAATAATAAATGATAAATTGTTTGGAAAAATTAAATCAACTTGTTTCATCTGTTAAAATCAGTTAATAGATGAATTCAAGTCAGTGGATTGTATTACGAAACCATCTTCAACGTCTTCCTCAACTGCAAAGTTGAAGGACCTGATAATCCCATGACGTAAACGGAAAGATATCATCATTCGTTGCTTGGTTATTAATAGTTAGCCCAAGGTTTTTATCCTGTTATATTTCTTCACATTGACAACTTAGCACGTCAATTAAACGGAATTTGGATAGTTTATCACCTATTATCTCTACGATTTCTCACTAGGCGTGAGTCATAAATTAATTCCGCCTTTTCTTTAGGGGTATGAGTTGTTACGCACTGTGCACCTATACTCACGGTTCAAAATACCCATTCTACTTAATATTTGATAAAATTAAGCTTGTATTACTTGAATGAATCATTTCCTCGTTTCCATGCTTAATTAATTCTGCTATTTTACCACTAGGAGGCACGTGATGATTTTTATAATATAATTTACCAATAAATAATGAATGTAAAAATTTCTAATCATAAATGTTATTGACTCCGATGTCTATTTGTATCTTATGTCAAGTAAAAATGATAAAATAAACTACCGTAGAGAATAATAAAAGGAAGTAAACAATATTTTTTACAGGAAATGGCCATTGGTTGATCTGGATTAACAAGATACTAGAGATGGCCTTCCTTAAACTTTTAACAAGATGTGAAGAAGTTCAATCAAACATCAAGCTGTTTTCTGTCTTATTAGCATCTAGTGTGAAAATATTCGGTCATAAAATTTGAAAACACTAACTGGTCACAATTTGAATTGAATAGAAAATTTTCCATGCTTTTACCCATGATCACCTGATTTGTTTTTAACCCTCGTAAAAGTTGATAAAACATTTCTCAACGTTTATTCTTTTCGTTCTTTGTTCTTGTTACGGTCAACATATTATCTATTGTTTTTCAATTGAAAATGCCCTTTTGATGCAATTAAACAGAATTCATCATCACTTCCCTGCATCTTTTTATGCCTTGCAAAAAACTTCACATATTTTCATATTTTTTTTTTTATTTTTTTTTGAGCATTGACTTTAATGAGAAAGTGATTAATATATGAGAAATTATTTTTCAACAGTTCAAATGATGACAATGGCCTCGTTTAATTTCATGAACAAGTTAGAGTTAAGTCGTAAATAGACCTTGAGAGGATTAAAAGAGTGAAAACTCACTTTCACTTAACTTTTTCAAGCTTTTTTGGAGAAAAGATTTTTTTTCTTAACCACTTTCTCTTGATTTTTTTTTTTTTACAGTTGTTTGTAATTTTTATCTTTGAGAATCACGCACGTGTAAACTCGTTTTTAAACTCAGTATAAATTTCTAACCTTGACATTCTCTTAACTTTTTAAATTACTTGAAACTTGAGAAAATCAAATTATACACACTAAGAAACAAGTTTTTAGTTTCACTAATTTTTTGATTTATTTTATCATATTTTATGGTAAGCAATTTAATTTTCTCACCTATCGCATATTTAAATTTCTATAGATAAAAATTAATAATTAATTTTTAAAGTCTTAAACACAAATATAAATTAGGATTATAAAA